>JBBPSD010000524.1:0-22295 GCA_038093415.1 Xerocomellus chrysenteron | reverse complement strand
TGGTTTATTTTGTTTTGCTAAAGGGACGTACCTGAGGAAATACCAGAACCGCGACTTGGTATTCTTGAAGGCCCATCTGGATACAATCGGACATCAGTATGTACATCCGCCACTACTGCACGGCATCCATCGCTGGCAGACTCTGGAGCGTTGAAACCGCAGTATGGATGGATGCTACAGATTCCGCGCAAGAGTGTGGAAGATGCGTACTTTTGTGGTAGTCTTGAGCTTGAGGCGTTGACGCTGTCGGCGACGATGTGGAACCGTCGTAGAATTTGGGTGTACAGTTTGGCTCTGTTTGCTACCAGCTGAGTATAAACTTTGTTAGGACTGTGTATATCGGATATCCGGCCCGGGAAGCATGTTGACTGCAAACTTATTGAGATGAAGTCTATGACCACTTCTCTGCGGAAATACCAAAGGTATAGTTGGATTATTTCATTTGAACATTAAACACGCCTCGTCCCTTCAAACCGCAATTTCTCAGAAAGCTCGTGTTGTCACTGCGGACTTGGGCTCTAAAGAAATGAGTAACTTCGCCAAGTAATGGTGCACTGGCAGGGTAAACCTCTTCTCGTCTTTGTGAAAGTAGGTGCAATTTCAAAAAACCGCAAACCACGCGGCAGGAAAAGAAGGTACGTTTTCCCTGCTCGGACCCGGTGGTTGATACTTGGAAGACTTAAATAAAGACGGGGCAAGTTCACAGACACCAGACGCCATCATAACGGAAAAAGGAACGACTATCTTCCTTCGACTTGGTGACTTGAAGTGGATCTGCGTTCTCAGCACTGACTTCCAAAGGCAAAGGCAATCATCAGAATTTCATGCGCGTTTTTCTCGGTACAGAAAGGATAACGAAGGATATATAGGTTGCTTTAAATAATAATACACCAACTTGTACATGCTTCTAAAGCTTCGCTCTCGCCTCCACATACTTTCCCGCTCCCACGCTGCCACTAACACTTCGTGTGGGTGAGGATACTCTCTCTTGTCGTTTCGCCCAAGCCAGGAGTTCGTTGATAAATGAATCGATCTCCTCTTTCGTGTTTCTTGCATGAATGATGACGCGGATTCGAGGTCTCTCCTTCTCCACAACTGGATAAGTCATCGGCACGACCGGGTATCCCCTCTGCAATAGATAGTCCGCCAGTCTCCTCGCATAAGGCGTAAACACTGGAATGACCGGGGAGCACAAGCCAGGATGAGAAACCGCAACCGCGGCGTCGGAAGCGTCCAGCGCAATGATGGTCTCAGGGACATTCTTCAGGGAAATAAAGAGCCTCTGGCGTGCGTAACGACATAGGCGATTTAAACTTTGCCGAAGCTTTTAATTCGTCGATGATTGGGAATAGAAGCTCGGAATTAGCGAGTGTATATAATCGGAGCAATCAACTGTACCTCTTGGCCACGTGCGCTCGATACGACACTGAGGCAGGCTTCAAGTGCGTAAATGTCTGTGTATGGCATCGACGTAGAAAACTTGACACTCTTTGCGAAATTAACCAGGTACTCCCTTATGATCGGTGAGGTCAACACGACGGCTGTGAAACAAGACCAACGTCAGGGTTAGTTTCCTAAATGCATATTCCAAAGATGAGTAGACATACCTCCGTGAAATCCCCACCCTTTACCGAACGTGTGGACCTTGGTATGAACACGATCATTCAAACCTAGGTGCGAGACATACCCAGTCCCGTTGGGCCCACATGTTCCTGACGTGTGGGCCTCGTCCACGACAATGTGCGCGTGTCCGGCAGGCACCAGAGTCTCCACAAGTTCCACGATCTCCGTTAGAGGACAGAAATCACCGTCCATGCTATACAGGCTCTCGACTACAACGAACACGCTGGAGGTCCCTTGAAAAATCTGAGGATGCTTCTGCAGGACGTCGAGGAGACAATCCTCGAATGAAACCACGGAGTTGTGGGCGAAGCGATAGGAGGCACGGGATGATCCTCGTATGCCCTCTCGGCAAGACGCATGAATCAACTCATCGTAGATGATGACGTCGCTTTTCTGTGGGATAGTAGAGAGAAATGCCAAGTTGGCATTGAAGCCAGAACTGAAGAGCAAAGCGGAAGGTGCTCCGAAGAAATGTTTGAACGCGGCCTCGAGTGCATTGAACTCCAAAGAGTTCCCTGTCGTAAGACGGGAACCAGTAGATCCGAACAAACGAGCTGGAGCTGCTTCTTGCACTTTGCGCAAGAAGATGTCTCTGAGGGAGGGATCCGTAGTTAATGATAGATAATCGTTCGAGAAGAAATCGGGAGCATAAGACGGGAGAGGATCGTCGAGACAGCGCATTGTCATGCCCTCCCTGGCTCGATGGACGATGGTTTGCTGAAGGGAATCGAGCAAAGGCGAAAAGTGCGACATGATACTAGAGAGATGGGGAGAGAATGATGTTAGATCGTCGATTGTAGCCGCCCATTTATGCTCGGGGACAAGTGACAAAGTTCACCAACGGACGCAATATTGAACTATTACTCACTGCTTATCATCAAAAGATTCAAACCTAGATCGACACATGTCGGTGAGACAGACCAGAAGGCTTCGGCAACTGGACCCACCAGCAACGGTAGACAGTAGTCTCATACGAAATCGACTAGTTGAAATGCTATTGGATTCTGCGCATTTCGTAACCAGGTGGCCATATGGTCAACTCAAAGTATTGAGCAATACCTAATCTGAACCAGAAAGGATCGACTCTCGTTGGAGAGGACAGGATTGAGGGTCTCTGACCCTGCCACGCACGATACCAAAGAAGGTGGTGTTTAAGCTGTGATATCTGCATCCGTGGCTATGCCCCCAAAAGAGACTTCATACCTAAGTGCATATCAGTGTACGGTATAGCTAGTTCCCCTGACCTTTCTTTCTCCGCGGTCAAATATTGTTGGCTATGGTGCCACTATGTTTTCCAAGAGAATTTGCCATCGGAATGGAATCAACCGAAAATGGGATGGAATTGAATCCGTTCCAGCGATCTCTCTAACAAGTAACCTAGTCTGGTATGGTGGACGTCGAAATGTTGTGTGAGATTATGTAATCGTTTCAAGTAGTTCGGAATGGACTCATGTAGGTTTCGCACGCTTGACCAATCCGTCTGTTCACGTCATAGACAGGTCTAATCCTAACCAAGGCCGCTCGGGCTTCTCACTACGAAGACATCCCAGCTTGACTCAATTTAGGTATGCACAGCGGACCTTTTCAAATTTACAACCATCATGCAGCGCTTATGCAGACAGCGTGCGAGGGCCCTCCAGGCATTGTAAAGCAGCAGCCGATCGCTATTCCTATGCTGTCAACAAATGGAATCAACCGAAACTGAGAAAAAATTGAATCTTCCATGCTGCTGGTGCTAGCGCTTTCTAATCAGTCACTAGCTAGCCTAGTCCAGTATAGGTTTGTGACACTGTGTAATCATTTCGGGTCCCAGTTCGGTCGTACTATACTGGTTTCGTGCACTCGACCATCCATAACCCAACCCCGCTCGGGCCACCCACTACGGAGAGAGACCGACTTCGCCTTGTTTACTCGGTTTAGGTATGCAGAGCGGACCACATCTATTCTTGGGCAAGCCTAAGACTTAAATTTTGCAACCATCTACATTTGATGCCTCTCCTGGAATACAAGGTATGTACCAGAAATGATCCGAATGTCCCTTACTCATGACTGTTTCTTCAATTGGCTTGGTCCCTGCCACTGGGTCAGAATGCCGTTCGAGGTCCCTAGAACTCTGATTGACAGTCAATCTACTTAGCCCGGAAGCTCTTTCGGAGAGCCGCGGGTGCCCAGTGGAACCTGTGGACGCCACTACTCCAAGCCAGGTCGAACTGCGCAACGCCCACCGGCACGGCTGTTCAACACACATCCAATGGACTGCGGAATTCGGGGCCGATAACTCCTTAACATATGGTCGCATGTCGTGCTAACGCGACCATCGAACAAGTACTCGGATTCCATTCCTGCAGTACGACACACCCAAGAAATCTCGATAAGACTCCCAAAAATGTTGTGGATAGGCTGGGGAAGGGCCAAGACATGCTGTAAAGCACCACAGACTTCTGGAGATCTAGTTATTCGAATTCCACTGCTTACACTCACGAATCTTCTTTTCCATGCGGACGCCGGATTTTGGCCGGGTGAAGTGCTATACCCTTCATGTCCGACGGCATTCCTCGCGACTTTCCGATGATTGGCTTAGCATGGAAAAATCGCCGGATGGGTCAAAACGACAATTATGGTGTCGTGTCGCTTCGAGCTATAAAATCAGAGCATCCATTGGTGAGTCACCTAATGTTTATACCGCTCATTTCAGAGCCAATGCGCTATGGCCAATGGATTTTACCAAATCTGTCGGCGGACGTGATACTATCCACGCTGTATTCTTCCCCGACGTGAGCAATCATGCCTCTGTGTTGCCGTCGCTTGATTCGTTACAACAATAACCTGCAGTCGGAAGATTTCAGTTCGAACCGAAGATCTAGAGCATCGCGAGGATCAAAATCCTTTCCGACAAGCAGAACCAGTCGTTGGGTTGAGGATCCATTACAATCATTTGTCGGATAATTCCCCCATCCCATCAGTCGTGGCCTCGTGAACGAAGACAAGATTTCGCCATCAGTGGTGAGTAGCGCCTCCAGGCCATGTTCACCGTCTGTCTCAAGATCATCTGACCTCTCAGAGAATCGACTTCTTGCTTCTCAAAGATCTCCCGGGTAAACCAAGCAACCGGCGGTCAGCTTTGTCTTGTTTAACAAGAAGGACGCGACGCGACGTTGGATTCAAAGGGTTGGGATATACGATTTGATCCGAGCTTGAACATTGCCAGTGCGAATGAACACACGTGTTCCACCTGGCCCGCACCCTGGTAGCAAACTCAGCCGTGGTACCGTCTCGGTAAGACCATTGCGTCGGCGGAGGTGTGCAGCGTCCCATGTTTATACTTACTTGGGCTGTTGCCCTGAAAGTGTCTCCTAGTTGGTCTCACGTCGCTTGGCTTTGCCAAGTCTAATTGTGCGGACTCACGGCGTCGCTGTAGCATCGGCAGGTTTGCCTTGAAGCCAATCCTTTCACAACGGTGCTTTCTCCATGTGTTTCGTAATTATTAAACACGGACACCTCAACTCTGATTGGGTGCCTTAGGATGTTTTGTGCCGAAACAGTTAAAAATTCTCATTTACAAAACAATTTCAAGTAAGAAAAAAATGGTTCCATGTTCTGAAAGAAAAGTCTGATGTCATGGTTGCGGTTACGTGTGACTGAATCGGTCGATTCGATCGCTGGTACTGCATGAATTTGTTTGGGCGCAGTATCCTAAGATACATATTTTTCGGCGTTTTGGTTATGCCAACCCGGCGAGCTAGACTTGCAACTTATCCGTGTTGTGAATCAAGCATCGTGGCTTGGTGTCCCGGCGGCGCGGGAACGGGCTACTCGGATTGAGCACATCGTACGCGCAAGTGGCGTGCGCTATCTGCAGTCTGCGATGCGCACACCAACCTCTAGTTAACGCAGTGGTCACGACCTATGATACCGGCAGCATCCCTCTGGCGTAATCCCCTTGGGACGACAACCGAAAACGAATTCGACGACACGAACAAACAACGACAAAAAAAAGGGTAGGCGTACAGACTCGAGTTGTAGCAGCTCTGGTAAGGAACCACATCCCCCGCGTCCTCTAAGAAGACCTCGGTGCCTAAAACAGCACCTGGGATGCGCTCCAGCTGAGCCGAATCATCGCTCTGGGACTTGCGGTAGACTCCTGCAGAATGAAACATAATGAACGACGCAGGGGGACAATAGTGCGAGTCCGGAATGAGTTAGAAAAAAACACAAGAGTCTCGGGCGCGTTTTGTGCCCAAGGTGGCTGATTTAGGGCAGGTCGCAACTCGGCATGGTCATAGGCGTGTTCGAGGGTATTTCTTTCGTCAAAGTACGTGCGACGAAAAGGAAACCAAATATACAACCCAGGTAACACAAGTATATCCAGAAAGAACGTGTATTAAAGCGAGCATAGTCGTCTATCAGTAACTTCCGGTGGGGGAAAATGCATTGAAGGGAAAAAAAGCCGATAGCAAAGCAAGGAAAAGAGGAGGACCGTCTCGCCAGCGAGAATGCATAGTGTAACCTTGGAAATAGATACATATAATATTGAATGGCAGTGCGCTGTGGGTCCTGGCTGAGGGGTGATTCAACCCGGATCGTTTCGGCCGATGCGCGTCTATCCTGGTCAGTTTTGCATGTCTTCGTCATATCGTACACCGCGCCAGCGCGTCGAAGCATCATGTGGTACATGCCGATGGAAGGCATCGTGAATATGTGTATGCAGAGAAAATGAAGAGATGAGTGTCGTGTATGACCTGTTTTTGTGCAGATTGGGTATATTCAGTGATCTTGGGTCATCTAGAATGTAGATATGACGTCAAATGCCAGTATAGGGAAGTATAGTGCATACGAACTAGGCAGTTGTAATTTCCACAGCGTCGAATCGTCAACAAACGTCAGAAGGCTGTCATAAAGAAGCATCACGTGTTCATGATCGCTGCCAATCACCTCTCGACAGGCGAATGGCGCGCGGTCACAGGCGGAGGGAGGTCGTCAACGAACCAGCTGTCTTGCGGAATGCCCATGAATCTTAACGCTCCAAAAACATCGACCGTTTCGTTCTCGCGTTCATGCTCGTCACCGGGCACAGCATCCTGCACCGGTGTCCCTCGGCCCGGGCTCTTCTCAATGTCATCCTGTGTCCCAAACGTCGTCGTACTCCACAATTGATTTTTCACGACCTAAGGAGAATGCAGTTCAAGGTCAGTATCTGAGCTGAGATCATCCGGAAAAGGGGGGGACTGACACCGCCAATAGGTCGCGAGTAGTCCTCGAAGTCCCTCAAACTCGCGTCACTACACCCTTCAGTTCGCAAACGGGGATGCAAGAGGCCTTCCGCAAGACGCGATTCCTCCGTAGGTGCCGGTGATGGCGCGGGCGCAAGCACGTACCCCATTGGAAATGTCGTTCCTGGCTGACGCCTTCCAGTACTAAAAAACACAGGCTTGGGGCCAATAGGACCCCTTGCTTGCACTTCGTGCTGGATTGGACGCGGTTCTTGCTGAGGCGGGGTGTCCGACGTGGGCACCACGTCCCCTGCCCCAGAGTATGGCGAAGGTGGATGTGGATCGGGGTTCGAGAGAATGAATGAAAACTGTCGTCGCGGTGGCGTCGCAGCTTCTATCTGAATTGGTGGTGATGTCACTTGATCAGCAGCAGCCTTATCAGGGTCTACATGCATAGAAGCTAGTGTCGGAGACGGAAGATCTCTGTTTGAGGAGTGGGGGGAGGGCGTATGTCCTGCACGACGCAAGCGCCCGAACAACGCACGAACGCCCGCAACGGGACTCCCTCTTCCCTGCTTCTCGTCCACACTTCCCGAGTTCGAGTTGGAAGTCCAGCTCCGGGGCCTTGGTTTCCAATCCTTCTCTCGTAAGCTCTGCTTTTCTCCTTGTTTTTCCTTGTCTGAAGCAGCCGAACCCCTGTCTTTCCACGCCCTGAAACTCGTGGGAGGGACCCCGAAACTATGCCCAGTGCTCCCCGCCTTCTTCCCGATACTTCCGCTGGACGAGCTCCCCGCTCTGCTGAACCCAAACCTAAACCCCTGACTTTGAGTGTGTCCGTGACTGTACGCGCTAGAGAGTGCCCCCTGAGATGAGACACTTCTGAGGATATCAAAGCTACTTGGTGTGCCGCTCCGTGCATACCCATACGACCCACTTCCAGAAACAGTCCGCGCACCGTACGACCCTGACGAATCGTATTGGAGGACAGGGTATAGAGTGCTAGGACTATACATCGAACCTGCCGGTGAACCAAATGCGGATCCAAGGCCGGGCCTGCTGCCTCCAGGTGTAGAAACACCAGAAGCCACCTCTGGAGCCACCTTGCCGATGCCTAGTAATGGTTCCTCGCTTCCTGTCCGTGTTCTGGAGAGAGCGTCTACTGAACCAGAACCAGAGCCAGAGCCCAGTGTCTGCGAGCGAGCGTAATGCGAGTTATAAGATGGGGCAACAGTATATCCACTAAGCCATGCAGCTGCATCGGGGCCGGGTGAACTTTTCCTACGCGAGGCCATATAGTACGAAGAAGGTGGCGGAACAGACTCCGTTGTTTGATGGTACGAAGGCTGCGATACAGGTGGAGGTGGTGATAACGGGACCGTATATGGTGGGTCATCAGGGGGAAGTACGTGAAGGGGCAACGTCGGAGACGATGCTCGGGTAATATCGTCATCCTCACCCATGTCAGTAGCGATATCGTGGCGGGACCCATAGACGCCTCCAGTACTCCCTCCTTCGTTGCCTCTTCCGAACCTTTCCGTCGAGTGCAGGGTTGCGAGAATGCCTGTGTAACGTTCTTTCATGACAGGTACAGTTTGAGTCGCGGAATCTCCTCCGCCGTGGGCGCTCCCGATGCCATACCCAAGCTCTTCCACATCCTGTATTTCGTCATCGAGAGGGCCAGGAGCTTGATTCTCCGGCGAGATGAGTGCAGTTTCTTGAGCCAGTTTACGATGACGTCTACGAGCGCAAAAAAGCCAAAGAGCCGAGAATGCAAACACACCGACAATTCCGAGCGCGATCGCCGCGATAGTACCTGGTGAGAGGGGAACAGTGCTATGGTGTGGACCCCGAGAATCATGGCCGCGAATGGAAATGGTAACCGGACATTTACCAAGCACAGGAGATTGTGTTCGAGAGATGCCAGGTGGAAAATCGCCAGATAAGTAAAACCAGATATGATCGCAGAAGAAAGGGTCAGCCGAGGTCGAACAGATCATGACGACACAGGGGTAAAATGCAAACAAACGAGGTAAGTATGAAATAGAACTGGAAGCGTCAAGGGAGGAAGATCCAATCTACACGATGATCCTCTCAGATCGTGTATGAAACAACCTAGGTTCAAAGCAGACGAAAAAAGACAGGCAGTGCACGTACCTATTTAGCGTGCTTCCAGGAGATTCTGTGCTCAACGCATGGCTTGTGGTGACAAAATCAGTGGTGGTTCCTCCTTGACCCAGAAGAACAGATGTGATCGTATAAGTTGACGTGTAGGGCGAGTTTACCGTTGGCGAGGGTGGTAGGCCGACTGACATCACCACTGTGGTTGAAAAAACAGCAGTCGTTGGAACAGCGGATGGACTCTTTGTTGTCGCAGACGTCGAGGATGGTGCGGACGAAGTGGAGACAGGCGAACTCGCGGAGTGGGTTGAGGATACTGCCACTGGTGACGAGATAGGAAATGGGGGGGCGGGCGTCGGAGGAGAGATATAGGTGGGTCCTGACATGGATAGTGAGTTGGTAGAGAGGGAAAAAGGTGGAGACGACGAGAGTGCGGAGGATGATATTAATATTGTCCCAGAAGCAGCAGACCGAGATGAAAGCGAAGTAGAAACGTCGGAATTAGAGCTGAAAACGTAAGAAGGTGGTAGGCTCGCACCCGAGCTGGTACTCGCATCCGTGGTCGGTCCCAGTGAATCCGAAGTGGCGGAAACGCTGGAAGGAAACCAGGGTCAGCGCTATGAGATGACGCAAACGGAATGTATTACCTCGGACTCGATTCACTTGAGGGGATAATAATATCAAGTGCGCTCAAATAATAGGTATATCCAACAGCTCCTGAAGATGACATTCTCGAGGGGAACTCAGAAGACGGCGGTGATCGGGAGCCTGGTGAAGAATAGGTGTGGGACGATGGTAGAGTCGAGGACTGATTAGGTGGTGGAGTAAGAGGCGTGGACAAGGGCAGCAAGTCCGGGAACGGGTAAGCCCTGGCCGAGTGAATGCTGCCCGAGATGGTCCTGGAAGCAAAGACGGTGAAGCTTAAAGTGAGAGATGATGGGCTGATGAACATGTGGTAGAGTGCATGTGAGGTATATAGGTAAGTGGGTTGATGTATGTTGGCGTGAAAGACGTGAGTGTGCACAAAGTGAAAGGAGCTTGGGGTGGAGAGAGTAAAAGAAACAACAAACTGGACTGGTTGCCGATATTGTGGAATTTGGCGAACGAACTCCCGTTACCACAATAAGCGGGATTGTACGACAGGTCGGCGCTTGGAGCATCGTATTATACTTTGTTACGACACCGTCCTTGATCGTCCCACTGACAGTGCGGTGTTGTCCGGGATGGGGGATTGTCCTGGGTCCGGTATAAGAGCGAGAAGCGGGGCAATAAACAGGCGTTGCCAACACCGCACTGGGACAGAAAAGCAACAGGGTCGCCTTGTTCGCGAGCTCGAAGGCATCGCGCTAACCTACTTGGTCCGTTCATTTAAAGCCGACTTGGTGTTGTTCGTGCCCGTCGGGGCGATACCACGCACGATGAACCTCTTGCAGACGACGGCGACAACGACAACGACGACAAGGATGGAGTCGGTACGCGGACCCACGGGCCACGTGGTGTCCAACATGCTCAACATGGCCACTGTGGGCGACGGTGGAGCCCTGATTTCCCTGGTTTGCACTGGTACCTGCCCACGCACGCATTACACGCCAAATTCATCAGTGTCCACTGCAATTGAGTGGCTGTAGGTAGAGCGTCACGATTTCAAAATGTAATGTGGCCGTGCTCCTAATGTCGAGTCTCCTATGTTGCGAGTCCGTTCCACTGGCAACTACCGTGACATTGTGACGGCACTCTCCCGATAATGTCGAGCGTCACTTGTCAGCCACATTGCGGTGGGTAAGCACTTCATGATTATGACACTTACATATCTTGTCCGCCGCCCATCCCACCTGCGGCCATGTCCGGTCATATCGTTATACTTCCCCCTGGAACCCATTCACTAGACTCCAATGTACTCGATATGTCCCCACCATTTCGTTCAAGGATAAGAACATCATGCGTGTCATGCAACACCCTATGACCACATTCGGGCTCCTCACTCTGGATCCCCACTCTAGGTGTGCGAGCGATTACTGTTCACCCCCTGGGTCACTAAATGAATACATAATTGATCACAGGGTTCATGGTTTCCCAACGATTGCCATCCCTTGCCGCCAATCTACGCCAAGAGGGATACTGGGTGCGAAACTCAAACATCTCCAACGCGAAACGCCCTTTGTGGGCTGGATATTGATATTTTCATGCCATTTGAAAACGAGGAAACAGGAGGGTATCCACTATCTAAGCATTCGCAAGTGCCTTTCCACAAGTCATGACCTTTTGGGATCACTTGCATGGACGTTCATTGGCCAATGTGAGGGTAGGGTCGCTCGGTTGCAAAAGGGTCGTTGGAAAGCCTTTCGTTTCTGTCAGCTGTTCTGGCGATCCTCTAACTGCGGATGCGGCCGGTTTCTGCGTGATGCAATCGCACGATTCGTCACCATACGAAATAGCAATCGTCAGCGCGACAACTCTTTCCCAGACTCGACAACTGCGTGGAACTTACAGCCGCAGCCAATCAAGTTGAATCGCTTACCAGGAACTTTGATCGATTTATGATTACCATCGCGCTCTAGCTCCCATTTCGTACGGTAGGGGAAGGGAGCGGAGTCTCTCTGAGAGAGTGTTACGTTCAAGCTTGGGTCACAATCTGTCACAATTCCCAGAGTCCCCTGACTAGTCCCAATCTGGTTGCTAATTATTGCAGGCACTTCACCTGCCGCAGTGTTCAGCAAACTGACAGCAATCACCGTTCGTTCTGGCAATCAACGATTAATCAACGACCTTTCTCACCTTCCACAAGGCTAAGCTCCATTTTTCAACAATTGAGGTACGGTTCTGTTGCAATCCCAAATTGCCTCAACAATTTACCTATTTAATTATCAAATTGTTGGGTAATTGGTTACGAAATCCTTTCCACACTCATCACCACCCAATCAACACAACGACGCCGTCCGTTGGGGAACGAGAAGATATACATACAACGTCACAAATTTATTCGACTTCATGGATACTATGATTCTCTTGCGGCAAGACCAACTTCTTCGAGAAGGGAACATCTGGTCACTCGAAAGCGAACGTGACGAGTCTGACGACTGGAGCACTCGTTTGAACGACAACGAACGCCCTCACGTACTTGCATTTTTCGCCACTTCAGACGGCATCGTCAACGAGAATCTCGTCGGGTGATTCTCGAACGAGGTCCAAGCTGCCGAGGCTCGTTGCTTCTACGGTTTCCAGATTATGATGGAGTACATTCATTCCGAGAACACTCAGTGTCTTTTGATCGATAAGACATTTTTTGAGTGCGTTTTCAGTGTAGATCAAATCGAGCTTTCTGTTTTTCAGTCCGACGTGGTTTTTTGCGTTCTGCGAGTCTCTGTGTCATATGCTAACTCAGTACCCCACTTCATTACACCCGAAGAGCCTATAACGGCTTTAGATTTCCTCGACCCGGCTCGTGTCTCATGTGAACGCAAATCGTGATCCACTCTGATCTGCCAGGTGCTGGATGTCGAGGTATGAGTTATTCGAGACCACTTATTCCAGTAGTAGATATAGATTGGCCCTGACGATGGCGCACAACAACCCATAGGCCCGGCCATTTCCCAGATCATTTATCACGAATCCCAGATTGGGAAGCCAATGCTCGTCGGTTTGTCATGTCCATCACCAGACCATTCATGATGGGGGCCAAGTACGACAAGTGATTCACGAGTAATCTTCTCCACTGTGGGCTCGCATAGCTCGAATCTACCAGGGTCGTGGCGACGTATTTCGTTGGTGATGAGATCAAATGCTCCTTAATCAGATCAGGTCCTTGGCGGTATGCAGGATCTTTTGCCATTTGATCTAGGATCAGTTGGTGCTTGAAGATGGTAGATAACGGACGTGATCTTGTACGACTTCCGTAAAGTCAAAGTAGCACTAACCTCACTAAGTCTAAGTAAATGTAAGTGCATTGAAACTCGTAAGAACCAATTCTTGAGACTATACCTCGTACGAGCGCCTTGCTCGGCCCACAGCAACTTGTCGATTGTCTTCTTTACTCGTGATGCTTCTCGCGATAATAGTCACGCAAGATCTCTGCAACACGTTCGGTCGTCTGGAGCAGCTGAGTAATGCCAGTGGTAATTTAATCCCATAAAATTACGAGACATTCACGACACTGCTTGTTGATTTTCGCCATTGGGGATGTGCACAGAGCGCGCGACATCTCTTCGCCAACCGAGTGCGCTGCTGGTGTATTTTCCCGGCTGTAGTCTGTCAGGCATTGAAGACTGAGGGTTGCACGTCCGAAAAATGTCTCGGTTAGCAGTTTTAAACGTTCGAGCACTGCACCGTTTGCGTAAGAAAAGAGCATACATTACCTGGAGTCAAGCTTATAAAGGCGCTACCTAGTACTTGACCTAGTAGTAGGCTAGTACTCGACCTGAGGTGGCGATGATCTTGATAAATAAATAAATAAATACATCATTGGTGTTTCATGTGAAACCTCCGTTGTTGATCGGTGGAGCAGAGTGGAGCCGATCCTTATCGAGTAAGGCCCCTGTATTTTGTTCATTCGACCCGCCGTCTGCTAAAAACTCCGATTTTCGATCGTCTGAAATTGCAGCCTTGAGCCGCTTTTCGCCTCGTACGAGCTTTTCCAGTTCCTCCATCATGTCCTCTACCGAAGTGATTCAAGTTCAACTCGGTCCCACGTATGGTGCTGAGCTGTTGGCCGCCTTTGTGTCTGTTGCTCTTTGGGGTACGACATGTATGCAGACGTAAGCGACTTTCCTCCGATCCCCGTCACGGAGGTACTGACATTAATTTTTGAAAGTGTCATTTATTTCATTCAGTGAGTGCCAACCGTTTAGGGAGGCCTTCCCGGTGCCCGGAGACGATGGGTAACCTATATGCAGGTATCCGAAAGATGACGTACTCCTAAAGGCTCTCGTAAGGTGTCGCCCAGTCGTCCTATCTGTGCCTGCTCAATCATCCGCGCTAGGTCATGTGGCTCTGGCAAGTGATCCCAACCGAAGAGCTCCCATTTCATAACGTTTGGCACAGGTTGGTGAACACAGCGCACGAAATTCTCATCGTGAAAGGAGGTAAGAAGGCGTGTCTTATCTCATGATACCGCCAGATTCCAACTTCCCTGGTAGTGTACGACGTTCTGATCGTCTTTTTCTGCAATTTCAATGAACTGCAGGTCGTAGTCCCGTAAGCTGAATCACTTCCTGCACATACATACTCATCTGACCTGAGTCCCAGTGAATTCCTTGTAGGTGCTCGAGGGTCGCGTAGTGGCCAAGGCTGACCGACACGTTTACAGTGGGCGCTCTTGATGACGGTGCATCTCTCTCATACATCATCTCCACTAATGTTCACGTCCGTACAGTCTCTCGTGGCCGTAACTTCCCAGACGTTCTTTACTTATCGGATTTGGAGATGTAGGTCTTTAAGTTCTGCGCGTGCTTGGCGTATTACTGACCATATCCCCTCGTAGTCAATAATAAGCGATGGTTTTACTGGGCAATCCTGGTATAGATCTTGACCAATTTGGGTTTAGCGAACTAACCGGCTGTATTTGTACAGGTACCACTATGCTTGTTTCAATTGGGTGAGTCGTGAATCAATTGCATCGGTTTGGGCGTTCTCTCAACTCGTGATCCCTCCCAGCCGGATCTCTTGGTGAGTGGAGAAAACGCTTGATACGCGACTCATCTCATGCCATTAATTCAGCTTTTGTCGCGATAGGGTATGTCATAATATTTAGGAAACCATTTATTTTCATCGCTAGGGAAGCACAATCAACCCCACAGCTCCAGGAATTACAGCTCCTGCACCAGCGGTATGCATTCGGGGATACCCAATCTGAGAATTACTCTCTGATGCAACCACAGGGCCTCTACCTCGCGATACAAGTCGTAGCAGCTGCTGCCGACCTGACAATTGCCGCATGTCTTATAGTTCTGCTCATCCATAATCGCGAACGTGCGCTCAAAGGGTCAGTTTCATTGATCCTATTCAGATAGAATGGAAGGCCCCTGCTCACGGGACGTACGTATACAGCTCCCGCTCCATTCTCCAAAAGCTTCTCATTATGACAATTAACACCGGAGTCTGGACTGCAGTGTTTGCCGTATTCAACTTTGTGCTTGTGAGCGACTTCTTCGCATACTTTCTCCCTGGCAGAAACCCGCTGACACCCAACCACTTCCCCTTTCTGTTTTAGTACCTCTCGTTCAAAGGCACGCTCATTTGTGCCTCACTCTACTTTCCGCTCTGCCCGCTCTACTGCAACACCGTTCTCGCTAATCTTAACGCCCGTCATTTTCTCGAGGTGCGCTCCGCGGTGACCGAATGCGAGACGATCGATAGCTCGTACAATGTCGGGCCTACCTTTGCCGGCCCGCGTAGCACGGTTGGGACGCAGTCTGCGTCGACAGATGACATGGTGCGTTGAGACTCACTTTTTCCTTTCCATGCCTCACTGGATATAATTCTGGAGCACGCGGACCCGACGCTCACCGTGCAAGTCGAGGTGAAGAAATCGCTGGGGCATGACGACGACGAGCCGGCGCTGGGAGCTCGGAGGAGCAGGTTTGACGCGGAGAAACAGTAAACCGCTGTGGCATGCGGTGGATCCTGGGATGATTTCATTAGTATTTGGGCGCGCGCGATGATCGTCAGTCAGAATCTCGTTCGGTGGTATCGTGTCATGAAACTGGTTAGGTCGTATGATGTCGTTTTCTTGCCTTCTCGCTATGCAATTGTTGTTTGGCTGTGTCCTTGGATGCTTTCGATACCGGGTGCGCCACAAAGCAAGGAAAATCTTGAAAATTAAAGTGTTCATCAAGGCTTATACCGGTCATGATCCGACCCCGTTTCAAGTGCGATATCATCTCACATATGTCTATATATACAGACTATTTATCGAAAGGACGAGGGTTATGCGGAAGAGAAACATCTCGATATATAGGGCCCAGACGTACTAAACGTTGATCTCTATATATGGCGATGCGGGCCCGCGAGAGAGATCCTTGGCTCCCCATCATGACAGCAAGGGCTGTATCGCGGATCTTTCCGTTCCAATCTGCTGCAAAGTGAGGGCGCCATTGTTAACTTGAGTTCGTTGCACAGATTTACGTTGACGAGATTGTCTCAGTGACACACCTGCTTCAAGTTCAAATATAATTCCACCGATTGGCACCCAAATCCAAGGCTACTAGCTTCGACTCGTCAACATCATGATGTACCCGTTCCAAGGGTTGCAGATTTCTGGGAACCATCATGATGCCTCCAGCCTGGGAACGAGGGTACTCGCGCTTAAGCGCTTCGTGGGTATCCCACGGTTGTGTTCCTAGATTGGCCGGCAACTTTCTTTGACCCCAACGCAAATATTGCGCTCAGGCTAATGCCATGCAAAGATCGATAATGCGGTAAGCTCCTTTCCAGAAGGTTTTCAGCTTACGATCCGATGCGGCCCTCAACTGCGATATGGAACACGCTCCTCCAGGGTCGCTTTTCTACTCACGAACGATGTACGACGCCAAGGTTCAAGATAGGGATCCGATCGCGCCCGCCAACCATCATATAGTAATATTATCCCGCCTACGCTGTGTTTCGGTCCGTACCACAGCACACAAACGTATACTCCGCGGTCCCGATTGCCGAATAGGGAAAGATGACTGCCCCCGATGTCGCTTCGAACATCGCACACACGAGGCGATACCTGTATAAACCTCCTTCTTATCCACCACGGTTTACTGGGATACCGACTACTCGGAGTCCTGGGAGCAATATCAGGTAAGATTCTATCTCCAGATGAATTCTGATCAGTAGTCACGGAACCTGTCAGAGGCGATCATTATCTCTGTGTTTCCATCCTTCCCATACTTATGCTTTGGAGGCTCATATTCCATCATAATGATCTACTCTCAGTGGGGCACGGCTTTATGTGACAACCTCCCCAGTGGTGGCACGGCCAAAGCATTCTCGTCGAAAGTGCATCATGGGACGGGGGTACGTGGGTAGGGCAATGCGGCCAATGCCCGTTTTACGTCCCACATGACTTCGTTTTTGCCGCTGGGTTCCTCCGCGCCTCATGTTGGCCATCTGGATTCTGGAGGCATTCCTCTGCTCGAGTATTTCATTATCGTGCCAAGCGTTCGAGTCCCCCCTGACAGGTAATAGACCCAAGTACGTCGACGGACACGGCGGAGACCTGTTCAGCCATTATTAAATTACGCAAAGTCCGCACATGCTCGAGGATGCACGTACTATGACACGGTCTGGTTTTGTTAATCAGGCGACACCACCCCTGACGATTTGCGCCGGAGAATCTGTGCTAGTCCCCGTCGGGAAGGGCCCAGGTGCGAGCCTCAAGTTTGTGCCGAACTTGAGGCAGCAATTACATTTCCGTGATAGATGACCAACCTCCTAATAGGCGGGAAGCAGTGTCCTGAGTCAAACTGAGGCCGTTGCGCGGGTTCCAGTCGAGGCTTGTGGTCTCCGTCGCGTCTGTTTTCAACCATTTAATCGCGGGGAGGGTTGTAGTTTACATGTGGCCCAAGGTCCGGACAAATGGCCACTGGGAATATGATCACGCCGGATGTGAATGTACGCAGAATCATATCAGAACAAAGCGTCTCAACTCATCCATTCAAGTTACACACTTCGTTTAGTGTGAGAATGCCACGTGTTGTGTGTCCATGCATACAACGCCGCTGGTTAATTTCAGCTTGACATTGCATCAAGTATCAGAACGTCTATAAAACTAACGTTACCCTCGTTGCTTATTGGAAGTAGATGGATTTGTGTCCTTGCAGTAATCCGTCCGCCGTTTCTCATCCCACGGCGCGGGGTACCCTGGCGTACTAGATCGGCAATCATCAAAGAGTGCGAATCCCCTCGTGAGGAACTCTCTGCGGGAAAACTCGCCTTCTACTTTTGAAGAACATAAATTCAACTGAGCCAAAGGGATTACTGGTGCGGCCTGTGGAGTTCCAGGTTCGGACTCGGAAGACACTTCTCGTTTGTTTCACGCTTGCGCCCAATGATCTGGGTCGATCTGGGTTTAGATCTGAGTCTTTTGACCATAAGCAGTGAGTAATAGTATCTCTATCGAATCGAACCGCTCGTTGCTCAAGCGTTTAAGACTTTGCTGACTTCTCAATATGTAGTTGTTAAGGACCACGAACAATGCGACACGTTTCGGGGGAGTGTTATACTCGGAGGACCATGTAGTTGCTGAACTTTGTCACTTGTTCCCGAGCATAAAGGGAGAGTGCGAGTAACCATCTCTCCCCATCTACTATGTCCCTACATTCGGCTTTGCACGATTCCCTTCAGCAAGCTATCGCCCATCGAGCCAAGGAGGGCATGACGGTATTCCGTCTCGACGAGCCTCTCCCGTCTTGTGCTCCCGATTTCTTCTCAAACGACTATATATCGCTATCCACAGATCACTCCGTTAGAAACATCTTCTTGCGCAGAGTGCAAGCAGCGGCTCCGGCTCGTTTGTTCGGATCCACTGGTTCCCGTCTTGCGACGGGGAACTCTTCGGAATTCAATGCACTCGAGAGCGCGTTCAAGAATTTCTTCGGAGCCCCGTCCGCTTTGTTCTTCAGTTCCGGCTTTACTGCCAACTTGGCATTTGTTGCTAATGTCCCACGGGAAAGTGACATCGTCGTCTACGATGAGTTGATTCATACGTCTTCCCGAGAGGGCATCCGTCTATCATCCCATACCTCCTACCGCTTCACCCACAACTCAGTCGCTTCCTTCGAGGAATGTCTCCTCGTTGTCTTACAGAAACATCCTCAGATTATTCGGGGGACCTCCACCGTGTTCGTTCTAGTGGAGAGTCTGTACAGCATGGAGGGCGATTTCTGTCCCTTAACAGAGATCGTGGAACTCGTGGAGATGCTTGTGCCCGCCGGACACGCGCACATTGTCGTGGACGAGGCTCACACGTCTGGGATATGCGGTCCAAACGGGACTGGGTATGTCTCGCATCTAGGTTTGAATGATCGTGTTCATACCAAAGTCCATCCGCTTGGTAAAGGGTGGGGATTTCACGGAGGTATGTGTTGCTTGTCTTTGGAATATGCAATTAGGAAGCTGATCACTGTGTTGGACTTGTTTCACAGCCGTCGTGTTGACCTCGCCGATCGTAAGGGATTACTTGATTAATTTCGCAAAGAGTTTCATGTTTTCGACGGCGATGCCGTACATCGACATTTACGCGCTTGAAGCATGTCTCAGTGTCGTCGCGAGCGCACGCGGCCAAGCGGTATGCTTGATTCCTCCCGATGTATACAATCGCTAATTCGGCGCTTCAATTCCAATCATCCTTAAAAGCTTCGGCAGAGCTTAAATCGCCTATCTCGTTATGCACGAGAGATGCTATTTATTGCCCTGAAGAATGTTCCTGAGACCATCCTTGCATTAGACAAATCCGACGCGACGGCTGCGGTCTCTGATTGTGGCTTGTGCTCCCCGATCATTCCAGTGTTCACACCTCGCGCGAGAAGCTTGGCCGATTACCTGCTACAAAGGGGACACGCGGTCTCGCCGCTGACCCAGCCGGTTGTGAAGAGACCTAGAATCCGCATGAGCATCCATGTATCAAATACGGAAGAGGAGATCGATTCGTTCATCAATGAACTCCTAGCTTGGGCGAAGCGGCAACAGAGTGTATTCTCACTCACAGGAAGTGCTAGTGGCAGCGAGGGAGTGGGTGAGTCGTATGCGGAGGCGAGAGCGAGGCTTTAGGAGAATACACAAATTGTTGTAAGTGTAAGGTTTCATCAATGGGTGTATTACCATAGAGCATAGCGGTTGATAGACTTCGTTCACATTGTATAACACGCTCGAAGGAATGAAAGCTTGGAGCGCAGCAGCTGGGGTGTCAGGCTCGCTCGAAACTGCAGCGAGGACATACGACCCGCGTTGGAGACTAGAGTAGAGGTCTTAGATACACGAAAGACTCGGGGAAACTATACCTAGAATAGAGAAGCACGACGCTAGAGGAAAAGGGGAGGGGAAGCGGAAACCGACTAGTGTCTAACGATTACAGACAGGGGTTAAATTTGAGGGAGGAATGACAACATGGTCCGTGTTTGCGCAGCTGCGAGAACATTTCCGAAACGGCTGTAAACTCTGACATTAATGTGGGCACCCGCCGGTACGCTCGCAATATTTGTTGCACCACGAAAACGCACACGAAATTCTCATGATTGGCTTTTGCCTTTGCAAGATAGAAGTCAATGCTGAGAACGCCCAAGGAAAACATAGGTAATAGTGCGGTTTACTTCTGAAACCTGTGAACCCAGGCACCGAAGAACGCGAAGAGTACTAACTCGGCCTGCACTGAGAGATCGATGGAGATGATCAAGGTATATCAGCCTGTTGATTGGCATCCCGAAACCTTCAGAGGGCCGTCCTTTCTGTTCGATGAGATATTTTGAAGATGCAATTGCTCGTCTCACCGGGGTTTCTTTAACTTCCTTTTACCATCGACTTGAAACGGCAATGCGTGGGGAGATCTATCTTGGCACAAACGTTTCGTGAGCAACTGAGATTTTCAACGGGAAGTGCGTGCACTGCAGGGGTTTCACGTGCGTATGCAACTTTTTGGAGGACGAGAGTCCACGCGATCCCCACCCGGTTCCACGAAACCTAGATCCCGCGTCGATTAACCCGCATATTCCACTCGTAGTCTCGTACAACCTCTGCGACATAATTGCTATGCAAGCTTTTCTCGGTTAGAGTGGTTCCCTTCATGGCAAATTGCTTACTACGGCTCAAATAGACAGACAAGGTGGTTGGAGATAGGATTTCCTCAACAAGGATTATCTTGCTTTGCAACGGCCGCATGAGCTTCGTGAGACAGACGGCGAGTATGGAGACGAGTACTAGGCTTAGCAGGACCGTGCAGTTGAGTCATCTTCGCGGGAAGCTGAAGATGTCAATTGAGTGAGCGCGAAGGATGCGCCGTACACAAGCTTAATACTACGCGGACTGGCACTTGTCTGTAAGATCAAACATCAAATGGAACGCAAGGTTTAATAATCAGATTCGCACTTACAAAACCTATTTTGGTAGCAAATCCTACACTCTGGATCTTGTATAGCAAACCAGGCTACTTACGATCCATGGAGAGTTACGCCAGCGTCATACAATTGGTGAAACAGAGTGCCATCGTTGTATCCTGACGAGTTGTTGGCTCGAGTGCACATGTGCGCGGTTGAGCCACACGCCAACACTGGAACTACCTCCGCTTCTTCAAGCGATGGCGATGAGCACATCAACGACTCGACGACGGGGTATGATCCTATCTGCTAAAGTGGTCATAAGATTGTTCATATGGAGAAGGCATAGTGACTTCTGTCGGCATGTAAGTGTTCGCGAGGATTCTTTGGAATATCCCCACCATGGTCTCCATTCTACGGGAAGGTTTCTCCCTCTAACTGTGAACCAGGATGCACTGGCACTTTGTCCATGGGACCTCTTCTTTGAGCCATGCCATTGAGCAAGCTTGTGCTTTGTCTTGCTGCTCGATATTGGTAGCTAGGAATGTTGGAAAGCCTTGAAAAAGCCATCATCTTGAACAGAGCGCTCGAGTGCTCCAGGGGGATGCCGTCCAACGCAAGTCGTTGAGTAATCCCGCGCCCCGTCTCTCCATGCGACTTAGTGAGATGATAAATCTAGAAAAGGAAATTATCCTGCACCAAAGAGATCTGGAGCTTCACCCCCCTCCAGCCATCATGATTGATTTATAACACTAAACCACCTCGCGATCTCTATCGCTACCCGCTATGACCACATTGGCGTAATCAATGATCTTGAGGAGGCCATCGTCAAGCCCGAGAGGTACTCGAACACCGTCCGCAGGGCACCCTGATCGATCACAATCGTTGAACGGCCTTGCATATTCTCTCTCCGCCCGGTTCAACTGGTGCGATGAGTGATCTCGAAGAGACAATCGCTTTAAACAAAGACGCACTAGAGCTTCGTACGCGTGGCCGTGCCAATCGATGTTTGTCTTTAAACGACCTTGCAATTTATCTCTCCACCAGGTATAACCGTCTGCGACAGCTAGTCGACCTCGACGAGGCAATCATCGCGAATCGAGAAGCACTCCAATACCACGCACCTGGGCATCCCGATCGTTTTATATCGATGAACAACCTTGCAATTTGCTTTTCCACTCGTGATGACCACTTGCCAAGGCAAGATACGGATAAGTGATCTCGAAGAGGCTGTCGCAATGCATAGGGATTGGATCCGAGCCGTGGCCATCCTAATCGATCAACGTCGTTAAGCAGCCTTGCAATTTGTCTCGTAAAATAACTTCCGCGGAGGACC
>JBBPSD010000523.1:0-22327 GCA_038093415.1 Xerocomellus chrysenteron | reverse complement strand
GTGTCAACGGCTTTCATCATGTGCAAAGGGGTGATGAGTTGAACTGGGATTTGCATAGTAGGTGATGACTTTACAAATACATTCACACATGATACAGAGGGAAGGGTTTGTGTTGGGAAACTCTTCCTGTCTAAAAATCCAAAGGTTTGAAAGAAATCTTTCGCACCACCTCATCCTCTTCATCGTCGTTTATCTCCTCCAGCTTGGGAAGTTCTTCACTGCTGACTTTCTGCACCTTGGAATTTCCTTTCTGGAAAAAGGTTGTGCAGGTGGTGCTGGAGTGTCCAGGTTTTCGACAGCGGAAGCAGAGTTTCTTCTTGATGCAACATTTGCGTTCTTCTGGGGTGAGCTTGGAGACCTTGATGGTGTCGATGACCATGGCATCAGGGTCATGGACTTTAGAGGTTGAGGTATTGGAAAAGGAATGGTACATCTGGTGGGAAGTCTTGGAGTTTTGTCTGGCAATGTCGTCGGCTCGCTCCCATTGGGTTTGGAAAGCAGTGGCCTTTTTGTACCAGTTGTTGATGGTGGAAGGGATGGTGTCCATAGACATGATTCGATGCATCAATGCAAGTGGGATTCCTGCAGAGAAATATCCAATTAAAATGTTGGGGTTGGAGATGTTGGCGGGGGTGATGTGGTTTTTGAATGTAGAGATATGTATATTCTACATACATATGAGCGAGGGGAAATACAAGTTGTTCTTCGCATTCTTCTGCATGCGTTGGGTAGATAACCAGGAAATGGCATTCCCAGTAATGTCGTGGTGTTTGAACGCAGTGTTGAACTTCGTGATAAAATCAGCAAAGGTTCCAAGGGTAAACGTGGTGCCAGAGATGGCGCTTTCACAGAAAGTAGAGGCCCATGTGAGGGCAGATCCCTTAGTCATGTATGAGAGAGCAAAGGCGATTTGTTTCTCATCAGTGTCATAGATGGCTTTGTTGACGAGGAGGTAAAACTGCATGGCATGCAGCTAGTGCATAGACTTGTCATAGGAGCCGTCAAACGCTTTGGGAATGCCAATGTGAAGTTCAGTGGATTTAGTAGACATTGGTGGTGGAGGGGAAAAATGAGAGAGGAGCGGTGGTGGTGGTGGTGGTGGTGGTGGTAGAAGAGGAAAAAGGGGAGCAGTGGTAATCGGAGTAGGGGATGGTGGAGTGGGGATTCTGGAAATAGAGAGGGTGGCGGAAAGGTGGTGGGATAATGTATGGGTTTCGTCTTCTTCCTGGGTAGTTAGAAGAGTGGTGTCAGGGTCAAGGGTTTCTTCTTCCTCAGTGTCCGAGTGGGAAGCTTCTGATGGTGATTCAGTGGGCAAGGGTTCTTGTGGTCTTGGTAGGAACCAACAAGGGTTATGAGTGGGTTGTTGGGCAATGGTGGAAGACTATGTCGATGATAGCTCCAGCAAGGAGAACTTGAATTTTTTGTTATGCTTGACTGGGGTAGAAGCAAGCATAGACTTGAAAAGACAAGGGCAAAGGTTCTTGAAGGGCATCTTCAAGAAAACAAGGATGTCAGGGGCTTCCACAACAACTCCTGGCAACAGTCGGTTGCATAGGGAGCTCAAGGCTAGGAGTGCGAAGGGAGTGCACACTCAGAAGTAGTGCGAAGACTTAGAGAAGTCCAAGTGACAAGGGAGGATCAAGTAGATTCAAGTTAAGGAGAATACATGAAGTACCATCATTTAAATAGGTGGGTACACAGCGCACAGACCAAGCAGTGTTCGTAGCACTAAGGCTAAGACAGATGTAAAGAGGAAGCTAGGCTGTGCGATAGATGGAATGAGGCTGCGTTGAGGCAATGCATGGAAGGAAGAAGATGTCCTTAAAAGGCAAGTAGAAATGGGATAAGGGGACCATGCACAGCATATAAAAGAGAAGCTGTGTTTAGGCGGAAGGCGTTCCGGAGGAATGGTGCGAAGAGATAAGAAGCGAGTTAGAAGACGAGTGACATAAGGAAAAGAAAGAATTGTAACAGGTTCCTTGACCCATTGCTTATGATCTGTGGCTGCCATCTGATTCCAGCCTTTGCTGAGGGCCATACTGACGAACTCCTGCAGGCTGGGGCAACTTTGGCAAGGCCACCTGGAGAAATGAATGACTGAGCAGCTTTCTATGTAAACATGTAAGCATATCGTCAACCAACCTCACTGTGACATAGATGGGTACTAATGAAAATAGCTTTGCGGACAGAGATATGTTTGTCCAGTTTGCAGGAATAAGAGTGGGTCACCTTACTCCGAATGTCACAGGCCAGAACTATGTATGTGCTATCAGTTGAAGATGATGGCAAGGAACCAGAAGATGAAGATGTCACATTGCACAGGCCTGATGAGGAAGGGACTGGCAACCCAGATGGTGAGTTTGTCAATGGTTTGGGGGTTGGAGGTGAGGAAGGGAATAGGAATGATGAGGATGATGACTTGGAGTACGGAGATGGGGACATCTTGGATGCGGACACGTGGAGCGAGGCAAGTGATGACTTGGAACAGGTGAGTGATGGGGTTGATGGGGTTGGACAGTACTACTAGATGAGCATGGTCAATCGTTGCCTAAGGCATGTCTTAACTTCTAATAGCTCTCTTTCTCTAGATGGAGAAGGACAATAAACGGCTCACCCCTTCCCGTGTGCATGTTTGCGTTGTTCATTATTCACCTCCCTTGGTGGCTGAAATTAAGTGAAAGGTTGGAATTGCAAATTATTCACAACAGTCTTATGCATGCCAGTAACCTAACCAAGCACATACCAAGCCTAAGTGACAGAAAAATCATATCCCTGTGGATTCAGGAATGCCCAGAGGGCAATGGAATACTACTGTGCATTTGGGTCCAATGAACCATTGTTTGTTTGTGATCAGTGTGTCATGTGACTAACTCTCATTATTGGTCAAATTAAGAGGGAATGTTGTCATGTAGCCTACTGCAGTAACAATGGCTGGATTTGTGTCTATGTTACACTAATACCTGGATTACACTTATCAGGAAACCTTTATATGCCAATATAAATATGTTATGTTTACAAGCAGATGAGTCGCCATGGTTGCTTGATGATAAGGTCTTCGCTCCCCTTACAAGGACTTACCAAATTACCTAAACAATTGACTGATTACAGATGTTTGTCATGTGGTCACTGAAATTATAATCACTTATAGTCCCTTGCAAACCCATCCCAATAAGTGGCATACATGTGAGAGACTGCCAATATATATCAGGGACCTGCGGTACCCCTGGTGCCTGTGACACATGACAAATGAACCGATACAGCATGCAGCTCGATGCATAAGCTCTAACAGTACTCTACCAACTACTGAAACTTCTTCCTCTCTGCTGTTACTGCCACAGCTTGTAAAAGTTTGGCTATTCTTACAGCCATGTCTACAGCCATAAACATGGGAACCAGAAAGAATGGTAAGTAACTTGGTAGTAACAAGAAACACTGGAACTCTGTGATGGACTGTACACCTGTAGTGATAGTTTGTGCACTTGTTATCAGTGTGGAGAACAAAATAACCAAACAGGGCAGTGTGGTCGTTGCTGTGGAGGCCCCGTATACAAGCATCAAAAGGTAGATGGAGTGGGAGTCTCCAAAAAATCATCAAAATGTGACTTTGAGCTGGAAAGCTGGGAATACATGCCTTTCCAAAGTGCTCTTATGCTAATGATAAATACAGGCACTTGGAAAAACCTGTGATATGGGCAGTAAGCTGATTGTCCTTCCTAGGAAGATGTAGCGCTCATGCTTCAACAAAGAGGAATGTCTTGAACCATATGAAGTTACCACTTTCACTGGTGCAACCCATGGCACCACTGACCAGCGGGTCGGCAGAGAGCTGTGCATACATTTTTGGAAGCTGGTTAATGAAGCTAGGGACAATGCCGGGAGGATATAATGCTTGACAGTCGAGCAAAAGAGAAGCAGGCAAGTGGATCTGCAATAAACAGGCCCAAACGGCATTTGGTACAGCTAGTTGTCATAGTCGATACTAGAGGGCTTACCAGAAAAAAGATAAAGTAAAGCAGGTCTAATGGACGGGAGCTCAGAGGGGTCCTCGCCGCCATAATGATGGTGGAATGATGGTGGATACTCTCAGTCTGACGAACTTCAAGTCTTACTCAGTAACCTAAGAAGGAAATTCGACCAACCAATCCGCAGACTCCAAACATCTTCATGCCTCGATATCCTCATACGAAATTGTTTAGTGATCCCCGACGCATCGTAGTTCTGTCAGGGCCCTATATCCAGGTGCTAGACACGAAGTAAGCATGATATCACGTCCATTCCGCACAAAGAATTACTAAGCGTGAAGAAGTGGACGCATACTCCATTCAACTGCAAATTTGGCTCTGGAGGACAGAGACGCACTCATCCACAGTGGACCTATCCGTTGTTCTGGAATGAGTAAAGATGGAAGGTACCTCGCCACCACTGGTGACGATAAACGACTCATGATATGGGACCTCGAGTCGCTTACTCTCTTGAGCGCACGGTAGGTGATGTGCTCGATTGAATTAGTCTAAGGAGCTTCTTTGACACGGACAGTCCAGAGAACTTCCCAAAAAACCAACGTGTATCGAGTTTTCCAAGAATACGGACATTCTTGTTTCCGATAAATTCGGGGACGTCTTTAGGTGGAACGCCCTATAATCCGTGTATCGTGGAGATTCCCTGATTCCCTTCACAGGTACACACTACATCCGAACAACAAGCCAGTCGATGAAAAGACTACTAGCGACGTGCTCGCTTCCCACGAGAATCCATCAAGTGGAGAGCTCATACTAGGCCATGCATCTCTTTTAACAAATTGTTTGCTTACACCAGACGAGAAGTTTATCATAACAGCCGATCGGGACGAGCACATCCGAGTTAGCTGGTATCCCGACGGTTATGTGATTGAGAGTTTTTGCTTAGGTCACAAGAAGTAAGGACTCTTATCCATTCCCGCCTGGTTGCACTTATATCTCGCACGTACAAGATATGTATCAGCCATTCACATCCCCGTGTTATCTCCTGCGATATTGATTTCGGGAGGCGGAGATCCTGAACTGAAAGTCTGGGACTGGATGACGGGGCACTTTCAACGGAATATTATTGTATTCGCTGCCGTCGAGCCCTTCATCAGAGTGACAGCACACAACAGAGGACTCGGATTACTAGGCGAAAATGATGACGGGGAACCTGTAAAATCGAGAGGTAGGAGGGTAAAAAATGAGAAGCGACGAAATAATGCCAGCGTGGAGCCTGAGGATTCCGAGGTTCAGAAACCCTTGGAAGCCTCAAACGCCACATCCAATACCGTTTTCGTGGTTCGAAGAATCAGCTCGTTTCTCTCTGGTGGTGAAAATCATCTCGTGTTTAGCGTAGTTGGGTAAGTTTCGACCATCGCGACAAGTGATTCGCTGACTGAGAAATCTATAATTGCAGAGCAACGGCGATTTTCGAGTGCCTCTTGGCAGAAACTCACAATCAGCCAGATATCCGACATTATGATTTTGGAAAACCTGTTATTGACTTTACTGTTTGTGGGGAAGGGACAATCTGGGTGCTACTTGATGCCGATTTCCCTGGCGAGTCCAGTGCTGGCGACGAACGTTCCCGCAACCTAGTCCAAGCAGTCCAATGGTCAATTGACCAGGTATGCACAAAACTGCGTAACTATTGTGACGTCCACTGATATCCCCCAAAAGTTTGCTGATGCTGGCAGCCCTACGTTGCTTGACAGTCTTAATACTATATGCTCGCTGCCTGGTTCGCATTCTCCCAGTTCAATGATGAAATTGATTGATGTAGTCCCAAACAGCGTCAGCGGAAGATTTGCAAACCCTAGACCTTTACTCTGACCTGATGTTCCTTCCAAAGAGTATCAACGGGGAGCAAGGAAGCCGGATGCTTGAAACATTGAAATCGATCCACGAGCCTTTAGAAGATGAACCCACTGACGGCACATCAGATTCTGTCGGTCTGACAAAACGCGCCCTCGGACGGCTGAAGCACAAACGTGCTTTGGACCAGCTACATCACGAGAATGGAGATGGTCGTGATATATCTGGCCCCGGTACGAAGAAGATGAAGGCTGACTCAGATGACGAGGAGTTGCACAGCATGCAGTATCAGTAATGAAGCAAGGACTACGACTCGTAATTGATGACACTTGTCTCGAAAAACTTATAAGATACTTATCAGTCATAGGTGGGCACATCCCGGAGTGTTCAAAGCCCTGCAGATAGGATCTTAGACTGCGCCGGTCGGATCCACAGCGTTCGCCTTCATCCAGCACTCGTACACACCAAATATGCGATTGCTCCCATTCCATGTTCCCATTGAATCCGCTTGAACGTTAAACTGCGGGAATGTGTGATCCAAGATGTTACAATAATAGCATGATTCTTCTAAGTTCTGCAATTGGACGGACTAAGAGTAGCCAAAATACAACATAGATATACCACTGACAGAATAGTCCAGACATAACTAAGAATTTTTCGTACAGTCAGTGTTAGGTTATGCCCAACGTCCAAGTAATGCCATAATGCCAGTGCCAAGCAACATGCAACACAGTGCGTATGCAAGCTTCCCGGCAGATGCTTTGTTCATATCTTTGTTGAATAGGAACTCGTGCGCCATTAGCTGTGGTATTCAGTTAGACCAAGATCTAGAAAAAAGGAAACAGGACTTGTCTACCTCCACCAAACCAGTATACAGCAAAATTCCCGCGCTTAAAGAATCCATTACACCGCTGACGATGGACGCCGTTGTGCTGCCGGGGTTGTAGGTGTTACGAATTCCAAGGCCTATCGCTATTCCCACTGGCGTCGTAACGGCATATAGAAGGGCTGCGCAGAAGGGGATGAAGTTATATTGCGGTGGCAGTCGCATAAACGCCAATCGCGATCCAAGACCTAGGCCTTCGAATGTTTCTTGACAGTGCTGTTAACCAAATTCTTTTGCGACCTTGACGAGTGACTCACGATGAAAGATAATTACAACGAAAAGCACTTTGAAATCCGGATTAACAGCCAGTGTCAACCCAATGAGTAGACTATACATCAGCCATCAGCATTTGTTTACCGGCAGAAAATAGCAGGCTTACCTATGCAGCAGAACGCCAAACTCCAATATGAATACGCCGATAATCTGCGCCATAGCGGAATCATCAAAATGTCCTGGCTGAGATGCCTCGAGGTCAGACATAGATTTTTCATCCTCGGATGCGCCCTCTGGACCGTGAGCAGCGTGTGATCCAATTCCGTGTCCGTGAGCATCTGTAAGAGTAATTAACAATTCCTTGATAACGGTGTTGTAGACGTACCATGCTTAATTCCCAGTACAGCAAGCTTTGCGCTCCCCATACGGAAGGCGATGAGTTCTACAATAAAGATTCCGTAAAGACTGAGCATTGCGAGTGCGAGGGGATACGGCTAATATCATGGATTTATCGAGTGCGACTGGTGAGACGAGTGTATTTAGACGCACGTATTGTTGCCATGCGGCCGACAAGCAGGTCGATCCGAGTTCGCTTATCGCGGGGCTCAATAAGTGAATGAAGGCAGTCGCGACCTGTAGTGAGGGTAACGAAATCTACAGCCCGTAAATCAAGGAACTCACAATAACTCCAGAGCCAAAATATTTAGCAAAGCTACAGTCAGAATAAGCATGGTGAAAACGCAAAAAAGTAACGAAAAAACCGACTCGAACACGCCAACCGGCACCTTCAGCCACTTGGACCTCTTTGCAAGAAGAGGGAAGAATGTACCAGAGGCGGAAGTTGCGAGGATAACGAAGACTGATGCTATCCGCAGGCTAGTGTACGTATCAGCCCCACCACCATTGCCACAATTCGAAGTTTCAGAAGACATGATTGTCACCGACAAATGAGATGGGAGTGGAAGGTTGAGCGCTTGCAACCGAGTGCAAGCAGAGCTATACACGTTGTTTATCAGGATGATTTGTGGGAGATCAACTGTGAGGGTCCTCACTCGATAATGCGCGTGCCATGGTACCCTCCCAGTCACGGCCTGGGAACGTCAGCCAGTCAGGGATCTGCGCGTTGACGTTTTGAAACTTATCAAGTGAAACTCATGGTGGAAATTTATATTTATAACGATGCGCCCGCCTCAGAACTGCTGGAGTCGCTACAACGTTATCGCTCCAATCCGGACTAAATTGTTATGGTCTATAAATGTTATGACATCGTGTTACTCATCCTCGATTAACTTGTAATCGCTGGAACCTACCATCCGCTCTGGTCGACCCGTGACTACCGCGATTCTTTACCTATGCCCTTCGACAAGAGGAGAACTTCATCTGCAAGAGCATGTAAATGAGAAGAAGGAGCTGACAAAATATGTGCGGCATAAAAGGTCAACTTCATTACGATGTGACTTCTTCGACACACAACATCGGAAGAGTCGACATAATTGCTGAAGAGTGAACTCATGTCGGATATCGCCATGATTGTCGCCGCGAAGGGATGATCCGCCGCTAAAGCCACTGTACCTTCTCGTTCTCCTGATGAATGTCCTGTGAAGGTGATTCTCCGAGGTCGAACAAATTTTGCGACGTCCTCCAGTAAGACGGACATAGTCTTGTTGTCACCGCTTCCCTATTCTGCGTCAACGAAATCCAGTAAAACGGACACAGTTGTTAACTTACTGGATCAAGGCGTGACCAAAATGAGATTACCGCATCAGTCAGAGACATATGTAGCAATTTCGACTTGCGATCAAAGAGGAATGGGACAGATTGCGATAATATCCTGCGCGCCTCATATTGATCCTGAGGGTCGTTTGTTGTCGACAATGGAGACATGGCTAGATGGCGAGTGACGTAGGTGTACGCGAGACTAGAGTCTGATTATGCATGTCAGTTTAGGAGTGAACAACAAGCGACACATACAGCATGGCGCAGATATTATATAACAGTGATACACCACGAGAAGCTTGATTGATGAGGTCGGTTGGAACCACCATCAGGTCGGGCTTCATGCCATAGGGGATGCGTAGCGAAAGTGACGATTGACCGCCATCGCCAGGTGCATCCCACCACGGCAGCTGTGTGGTCTTCTCGAGTTCCGCGCTTTCTAGAAGCTCCTGCACCAACCCGCTCGATGGGTCCTTGAGTGCAACGAAAAACTTTTCCCTCTCCTTTTCGGTTAATAACCGAAGTAAATCATCAGCTGACGCAGAAGCTAGGAACCATTATTCGTTTGGAGTGGAACACGCAGAGGGTGACTCACTTATATCTATTGCAGAAAAACGGTGCGCAAGGTTGTCTTCCTCGTGTTCTTCATCGGAGTGATGGAATAGCCCATCCTCATCCGAAGTACTCTGCTCCTCTATCCGCTTGAGTAATTCAACCATATTATCCCTATCTCCCTCGGTTTTCGAGGTGTCCGACTTGATGCCTGTTTCAATCTCTTTCCGATAAAACATTTCGGAACACCGTGAATGAGGCTTTTTGGGGCTCTCATTAGGAGTCGGTAAGATGTGAACCGGAAAGCATACCTCCGACCGAAAACATTTTAAGCTACAGTATGAAAGATTGCACGAAGGGCATGTGTACCTGGAAATTTGTCTTCGACAACTGCGAGGGTCGTCTGGATCTGAGAGTCCGCTCAGGTGATGAAATAGGTGAGACGTACATCCCACAACATACCCCACCCAAACTGTCCGCTGGCTCAACCAACTCATGAGTCTTGATCGTAAGCGTCGTCATGGCAGTATTCAGGCGAGAACCCTTGTCCACGTACAGTGATTGCGAGTGGCCGTGGTGTGGAAAGTGACAGCAGGTGCCAGTGACGGAGAACTTGAACTCGTCCGCGTCATGTTCCAAAAATGGGCAATCTTTCTGCGAACCCGGACCCCTTCAAGTTGTCGTGAAAAATCAAACTCCCATCTACAATATGGTAGACACTCGGCTTATTGATACAAGGACAACTTTTTCTTCGTTCTCTCATCTCCTCGATTCGCGCATCCTGCGAGCACTTGCCGACATGGGTTTTGCAAGACCTACCCTGGTACAAATGCAAGCCATTCCAATCGCTCTCGAGAACCGAGACATACTTGCAAGGGCACGTACTGGAAGCGGAAAGACAGCCGCATACTGTATTCCAGTCCTACAGAAAATTTTAAGCGCAAAAGTTGTAAGTCCTGTTTGCACATGTTCCCGCCCTTTGTAGTTAATGAAATTGCCGCAGGCCCTGTCAATTGTAGATCCCTCATATCGAGTCACTCGAGCCTTGATCCTCGTGCCGACCCGGGAGCTTTCTGAACAAGTACATTCTTGTTTGCGGAGTCTCTCAGCATATTGTGACAAAGAAGTTGTCATATCAAACGTTGCGAGTGGTGCTGCATCTCATGTACAACGGTGGGGTCAGACACTTTTCGAGTTAGGCGTATTCTCATACATTCCAACAGCGCCGTACTGGGGGACAAGCCTGACATTGTCATCGCGACTCCATCACGTGTACTAGGACTCCTTCAATCCAAAGTATGTTGGACCGTTACCATCACGACTCACAGCTCACCTATACACAGACTCTCATTTTGTCTTCCCTCGAGTCCCTGGTTATTGATGAAGCCGATCTCATACTATCGTATGGCCATGACGAGGACGTCCGCCAGATATTCGGAGGAGGCTATTTACCCACCATCTACCAATCTTTTTTAATGAGTGCTACGATGACAGATGACGTGGAGATCTTAAAAGGTCTCGCTCTACGCAACCATGTGCGTTCCTCCGTCTGTTCGCCTTTGAAGCGTACCCACTCTTTCTCCTCTCAGGCCACACTGAAACTAGAGGACGGTGACGAAGATGCACCTTTACTGACTCAATACTTTGTGCGGTATGCCGAACATTCATTTGATTCTACATCACCACTTACATTACATCTGAAGATGCTCCGAAGTTGACAAGTTTCTCCTCACCTACGTAATCCTCAAACTCCGCCTTATCCAAGGCAAATGCATACTCTTTGTTAACGACGTAGACCGCTGTTACCGTCTCAAATTGTTCTTGGAACAATTCTCCATAAAGAGCTGCGTTCTTAACTCTGAACTCCCGCTGAATTCCAGGCGAATATCATTTCCCCCCATATTGTGCATTTCCGCTCATCCCTTCGTCAGATACCACACTGTTCAGGAATTTAACAAAGGTGTTTACGACTACATCATCGCTACAGATGAGAGTAGTGGAAAGGCTGAAAAAGACGGCAAAAATGAACAAGAGGATGAAGAAGGGCGGCAAGATAGCCTTTCTGCTGTGGGGGACACTGGTCAACCCTCATCGCAAAAACGTGAACGATCATTATCACCGCAAGCAGGGCCTTCCAGGCCTGTCAAGCGCAGGAAGAAGAAAATATCGGACAGAGAATATGGCGTCACTCGCGGAGTTGACTTTGTGGATGTCGCCTGTGTGGTGAACTTTGATCTTCCATCGTCTTCTAGATCATACACGCACCGTGTTGGACGGACGGCTCGCGCAGGTCGCACAGGAATGTCTCTATCGTTTGTGGTTCCCGCGGAGGAGTGGGGAAAAAATAAGGTCGTGGGTTGTCTCGAGAGTTCCAAAGAAGACGAGACAGTCTTTGCGAAGATTGAGAAAGAGCAAATTGCTAGAGGAAACACGATCAAGGAATACCAATTTGATATGCAACAAGTCGAGGCATTCAGGTATAGGATGGAGGACGCCCTGCGCTCTGTAACCCGGAGTATTATCAAGGAGGCGCGAATAAAGGAGTTGAAAACAGAGATTCTCAACTCTGAGAAACTCAAGGTGCGTACAAGTGTTTTGTGCTCGTGTCTCTGGATTGCTCACTGGGTGCAGGCGCACTTTGAGGATAATCCACTAGATCTTGAATATCTTCGGCACGATAAGCCATTACATCCCATGAGGGTTCAGGCACACATGAAGCATGTGCCAAAGTACCTGCTACCTCGTATGGCCCCAGTTGTTGGAACCCAGGAAGGGGATTCCACTACGTCGAATTCGTCCAAATCGAAGGTTAGCTTCGCACCCTTCAGAAAACCGTCTAGCCGGCATCGTGGACGAGGCGGAGGTAGAGGCGGAGCAAGCAGTGGAAGCAAGAAAAAGTCAGACCCTCTGAAAATATTTAGATGACATACGCAATAAATACATATTATTCGTTGCCTGTTTCAAGAATCCGTGCTGTGGTGTATTCCTTAACCCGAGGGGTACTCAAGAAGCGACTCCTCTTCCCATCCTTTGGATCGCTCGACGGCACGCTGCCATCCCCCCCAAGCCTCGTCCCTTTGAACCAACGAGGTCCGGGGTTTGAACTCTTTACTCCCCTTGGTGTTGACCTCAGCAAGTGTCTCCGGTTTCGATAGGTCCCATCCGAATAAGCGGATAGCAGCTCCAGCCAGCAGAGCCGACCCCAGCGCCGTCGACCTGTCAATGGCTATGCTCAACATTTAGTCACGCTGGCTGGGATATAGCTACTTACTCCCTCATCTCGGGTCTAATAACGTCGAAGCCCCCAGTGTCTGCCAAGATCTCCATACAAGCATCTCCGTTAGTCATGCCCCCGTCAACCTTGAGATGTTTGAGGTCAGTCTTCGAGTCTAGTTTCATGCTCTCTAATATGGCTCTTGTTTGGAAGGCGTTTGCTTCTATCGCTGCACGCGCAATATGGGCAGGGGTGGTATACGATGATAACCCTGTATACAACCTTAACAGTCAGCTTCCCAAATACCGAACCAATAGAAAGCGGCAGTGTCCTTATACCGATGATTAGCCCAGCAGCCCCAGGATCCCAGTAGGGTGCCAGCAGACCAGAAAATGCTGTCACGAAGTATATTCCGCCGGAATCAGGAGTGGATCGCGCGAGATCATTTATCTCGCTCGCAGATTTGATGAAACCCATGGAATCCCGGAGCCTGGAGCTAGTTAGCCCGGTGTTTAATATCCTGTATCACAGCACAAACCATTTGATGGCACTTCCTGCAACACCGACTACATCGCCGATATTAAGAGGACAGCGGATGAGATGATCGACTGCTTACCGCTGCCCTCTAAGGCATACACAGGAGTGGTTCCAGGACCAGGTTGGTATGCGACCTAACCGAAGTCTCAGTACTAGAAGTGAAGTTCACAACAGTGGCAGTTACGGTGCTCAATAGTCCATGAGTGCTCTGAACAATCTCTTCACCCGTGCAAAACAACAAGAATGCGCCGGTTCCGTAAGTGCATTTAGCCTCCCCTCCCTTCAAACATTTGTTCCCGACTAGTGCGCCTTGCTGATCGCCGACCAGGCCTCCAATGGGTATACCTTTCAATGGACCGTCTGCAATGTGGCCATAGACTTCTGAGGAAGAGACGAGCTTTGGGAGAATAGATGACCGAAGGTCGAAAAATTTGAGCATTCTGTCGTCCCATTCTAATGTATGAAGGTTCATGAGGAGGGTTCGCGACGCATTCGTCACATCTCCGACATGGATGCCTCCAGCCGGCCCTCCAGTTAGGTTCTACCCCGGTCTATACGTTATTCACATTCCAAAAAGAGATATTGCATCACCTACATATGCAACCCAAGACTCCACCGTACCGAAGAGTAGGACATCTTCCGCATGAGCTTTTTTGACCTCCGGACAGTTGTCGATCATCCACCGCAATTTGATAGCGGAGAAATATGTCGAGAGTTTCAACCCGGTTCTGACCGAGCACTTATCGATGAGAGAAAGAGAAGTAAGACCGACAAGCTTACATATCACGCAGGACATTGATACCCTCCTCTCCTTTCTTGAATTGACCTGACGCGACTTCAAGCCCAGTATTGGCGAGTACTTGTTCGTAATGGGCTACCGTGTTTTTCGTCCTCGAGTCAGTCCACACGACGGCCCTGCACAATGGCTTTCCGGTCCTGCGATGCCATACCACGGTCGTTTCTCGTTGGTTCGTGATACCTTGAAGAAAGAACGTGAAATGATAAGGAAAAGTATGGAAAATGCACCGTACAAACCTATCACCCTGACGCTTTCTTTGGCCCAGCCATTGTTCTCCAAGTTCTTGCAAGCGTTATTTATACACGCTTCCGAAACCTTCTGTATTTCATCGGGATCATGCTCGTGCCATCTATTTGGTCGGAAGGTCAGCCCATCGGAAAGAGATGTCGGAACTTACCCTGGATTGGGATAATATTGAGGAAATTCAGACTGAGATTGTGCGACGATATCTGCATATCGATCAAAAATAATGAACCTGACGGAGCTACAAGACCGTACGAAAACATAAATCAGTACCACGATCCAAGGGTCACGACCGGATCCTTGCAGTAGGCAAGCAACAATTTGAATCTCACGTTGTCCCACAGTCCAAAGATCCCACAAAGTCGCCTTGCTTAAGGCCTGCCATGGCGGTTGGAATGACGGCTTAGTAGGCATCCGGTGGGGCCCGGGAGAGACTCGGAGTTACCTTATGTAGCGATGATGTCACGGCCCAGCGGAGCGTGTGGCAATGACATGGTGAGGACGAACGTCCAGTGACAAAGTAGTGTATACAACAGGCAGTGCCAGTGCTCGCTATCGCCAGAGAATGATCCGTGACGCAGCACGACGAATCCAACGAAGTGGTCAGCTCAACTAGACTCATCTGCCTGTACAATGCTATAATATCTTTCCTTCTCCGATTCGGTCCAAGCGAACACGGGAAGTGGGTGACCCTCAGTGTTGAAAACCCACTTCTCCAGCGGAACAATATCATCGTCCAAGAACAAGAGATAGAGATATTTGAGTGTCTCAGCCAGGAAGTAACTGGCGTCAAATGATGAGTAAGTGGTCATGCAATCGAATTTTATCTTAACTCTACTAACCTTGGCATTGAATCGCGTAGGATGGGATCCGCAGAATGGACTCTGTCCACATTGGCATATCCTGATGGCGTCTTTGCGACGCGCTCAATAGCCTGGAAGACACTCCAGCCTCTATGCCGCCATTTGACGTCCCCGGTCGTCCGCCATAAGATGTAAAACGACTCAATGGCCTACAAAAAGACAATCTTAGCAACACTGCTCAATGGAGGCAACATCAACCATACCTCAGGTCTCAAATAATAAGCTGTATTCCTGATGCTATAATCCCTCGAGATGGTATCGGCTTGCTTCTCCAGCACATTCTTTGCCTTCGGATTCCCAACCCACGGGCGCTTGTCACCCACACCAGGTGGTGAACCTGACTGACCACTCGCCTTCCACCTCTGCATCGCATCCATCCACCTGATTTCACCTGACTTACCACGACGCATGACAATGGCATCTGGTCCCAGTCCCGAGGGTTGGTCTGCATATGAAAGATAACACGTTTGTGCAATACCCTCAGCGGCCCAGAGATGTAGGTCTGCGAGGTCAAACCCAGCGAGAGCTTCGTATCCCTGACGGTATTTTGGAGGGAGATCATCACCGAGTTGAGTAATATTGATTCCGGTGGTCTCAAGATTATTCAATGGAAGGAGGTGCGTTCCTAGTGCCAATAGACCAGGCAAGAAGCAAGATAAGTGCTCGAAGAAGTGCGAGGTTGCGGTCCTGTTCCCGTTAATTGTCGAATCAGCAACGTAAAGTAGTTGACGCTGGGACGAAACGTAAAGGAGGTTATTGATAACATGAGTGGTAAATCTCAGGTCTTGGGAAGTACAGTCAGGACGCGTGCCTGGAACGTAGAGGAAGAGGCTAACACATTTCAAGATTAGCTCTATCCGATCGTGCAGTAAGCAAAAATTGTTTGAGGGTATATTCATGAGCACTGTCAGCAGCGCCTCCAACCGATAGACGAACTGTGGGCCCAGATATCAGTGAGTTCCATTGATTGTCGGTTTAGACCACGCACGATTTGTCGGCTTTCCGTCACGTAGATCCCAATAGGTAGGATACATGCCTCCCGATGAACTGAGGTTAGTGTTATGGAAAAGATTGGTGACTGTTGTTGCCTATGACAATGATGTCAGGGTTGTCGATGGTGGGAGCAGGTAATAGCATAACACTGACACGATCAATGTGTGCTTTCTTTCCTGTAATTTTGCCTAGGTATGCAAATTCCAGCTGGAAGGATGCTATTTCAGCAAGCGCGCCGGGGGCAAACCGCGACGTAGGGTTTCCACTGGAGCTAGAAGGAATGTCGACAACGGGGCCTAAAGATGAATATGGACCTGGCGCACTTGTAAGTGTCCACCGCGAATCGGGGGAATCCACTGGACGTATTGAAGACGGGCGAAAGCTTTGTTGCGAGCTCGTCTGCTTTGTCTCGCAAAATATTGTCCATGGACAGCGCGTGAGCAGACAGAAGACCACCCAGATAACGAATGACGGTTTCGAAGAAAGGTACATCGGTATTCTACGATAGTGAGTTGTGGGGTATGAGCCACTTGAAGAGAACGTACGGCAGGCAAAGAAAAGTTGGTGGCCGTGATCATTGGGATGGCACGCGCGTACTCGTCTTCTAAGCCCATGAGAAGCATGGTATCAAGAGAATCTACGGCAGTAACACCCCAACCATTGAAGCTATCATCGCCCAGGTCAATGTGACATTTTGAGTGGAGCGGAAGGCTTACTTGTCGATGCTCCTGTTCGAAATAGGTCGCAGTTCATCATGGGGGAAAGCATAGCGCTCGTAGCCATGATAGGCGTGCAAGAACGCATTCTTTACTTGGGCTGCCCTGTCGGCCCAGATTTCTGGGGTCTCGGGAGGCCAAAAGAAGACGTGTTCCTGTGGGAAGAGGGTTTCGCTTCCGTTCAGATAGAGGGTCCACAAGGCTACTGAGAACGCCAGGACGAATGCGACATGACGAATAGTGATGCCACGACGCGGAGCCGGACGGATGAAGACCTGTGCACCTGGTAGGGTGTGGCGGAGCCTGCTCAGAAACGTCATGAAGGTCTACTCTGTAGACCGCGTGCAGACAAAGTGGGGCCGAATAAATCGGTCGTCATAAGGTGCATATCTAACCCTCCGTGGGAACTATTTGATCCGAAATTGGACCGTGGGCCAGGCAATATTGGCATGGCTGAGTTTGAAAACTGCGGAAATATTCTGGGAAACAGTACGATTGCAAGTGAGCGACATGTCGAGCTTCGACAAGGTCGTCAAGTTGGCTTGCAAGCCAAAGCCTGCCCCCCCAAAGACAAAGGTATGTTCACCGCAATCTCGATCCCTCCGGACCCACAATGTTCCGTGTCCTTAGTACCTAGATCCCATCATAGCCGCTACTTGGTCCGAAGATGGTGCTGTCCACGATGTCTGCAAGGCCCTCGTCCCTCGTCTACGGGAACCAAATGCCATTGTGCGCAACGAGTCCTGTTGACCCTGTTCTGTACCTCACACCGCCTCATCGTGCATCGCACAGGTCGTATTCAAGGCTCTCATCGTTTTGCACATCATGATTCGCAACGGAGCAACCGACAACGTGCTTGCCCACCTCTCCTCTTCGGAGGTCCTGCGTCTGCGTAATGTTTCTGCCGGAAATTGGGAAGGTGACTGAGCTCTACTTATCACGCAATACGCCGCTTATTGCCGTCGGTGTAGGTTATAATGCTCCTCAGAACATGCAACACTATGCACTTTATCTGGACTCTCGCATACGGGCGTACCGTGAGCTGAAACACGATGCAATCCGAGTACAGGCCGAGACAAATCGTGATCTGCGCCTCAACAATTCCATCGAAGAAGACATGGCATACAGCACGGCGCCGCCGCCTAAAGCATCATCAACCAAATCTAAAGCTCCCCAAAGAAGCAAGACAATCATGGGTCGCAAGCTTCGTGTCATGACGGTGGAGAAGGGCTTGCTTAGGGAAACAAAAACAGTACAGAAGATGATCGACTCACTGGTGGAATGTCGGGTAAGTTTGAGTATAACGCTGAAATATCTCTAATGAGACATTCACATTTAGTTCTATCTGGATGATCTGGAAGACGAACTCACCATCACTGCATTGAGGATGCTTGTCAAGGATCTCCTCATCCTATTTCAGGCGGGTAACGAAGGCGTGATAAACGTGCTTGGTGAGGATCGTCATTTGTACAATCGACTCTGCCGTGCTCAATGAACCCCAGAGCATTACTTTGAGATGTCAAAGTACGATGCGGAAGAAGCTCTAAGTATCTACCGTAATTTTTGCGGTCAAACCGAGCGGGTCGTTGAATACCTTGGTGTTGCCAAGAAACTGCAGAATCTCTTGAATGTTGCAATACCAAACTTGAAGCATGTGAGTCCGGGGGGTCATAATCCTCGTGGAAATAGTGTTAATGCAACTAGTACAGGCCCCAGTTTCTCTCGCAAGCTCGCTTCAGGAGTACCTCAATGACCCAAACTTCGAGCAGAATAGGATCGAGTACAAGGCAAGCAAAGGAGCCGTCGACCGAAACACTAAAGATCGCAATCGTGCTCCCTCAGCTCAGGTACCTAGAGGTATCGTGTCTGTCAATCACTCTCACCCGAATTTCGCTCATGCTTACTCAAGGCAATCCTATGACATCAGTGAACTCGACGACTACCGAACCATCGGCCAAACCCCCGTCCCCCCCTCCCTCTGGCGCTCATAGTAAGCCTGACGTCAATCATGTTATGGCAGACCTCTTCGGCTCCATTGAAGAGCAAACACCTATTTTTAACCCCGCTACTGGCAGGTGAGTTCTGTTCGTACACTGTTGATCTTTCGTGACAAATTATCCAGCTCTACGGGCAATCAGTTCCAGCAGCAGATTGCACACAACCCTTTCGTTCAGCGACAGATGACTGGTGCTTTTCCTTCCCAGCCGTTTGGCGGACAGGTTCAGATGCAACCTACGGGCTTCCCCCCTTCCTTACCATTTCAATTTGCACAACCGTTTCACCCGACTCAGCCATTGCCACCGCCTCAGGCTAACAACTTTACTATCGAATCACAGCAAGCCCCTCAGCATCGGCCATTTTCGACGTTCGTTCCGCAACAAGCGACAGGTTTGCAATTCGGACCGACCACCGGATTTCTACAACCCCAACCCACTGGCGCAAATCCCTTCAGGCAAAGTGTGCTCATTCCGCAGGCGACTGGAATACCCACACTCAATAGCAATGGGATCGCGCCGATGCCTCCACCGTGGTCTGCACCGCAAGCAGAGCCCCTCTTCCAGATAGCGAGTAACCTGCAATCACAGTTCCCTGGACAACCTATGACTGTACGACAACCGGTGGAAGTGCCTACGCGGCCTGCGTCCACACCGCTCACCACGTCATCTACATCCCCTCCTATCGCGCAACCTGTGAAATCACACCAAACAGGATCGCGCAACCCATTCGGTATTCCAGTGACTCCAGCGCCACCTATTCCTAAACCACCGACCCTTTTGGAACTTTCCACGGGTTTTGGGCGGCTAGGTGTAGACGGCAGCCAACCAATATCTCAATTGCAGTCGACTGCTGCCAGTAGTCACCAAGTACAAAGCACCGCTACGACAACAACAGAATCGACCTTCTCGACCGTTGCGTCCTCGTTCGCATTCACAAATAAACTTGCAGAGAATGCTTCCTCCCTTAGTAGCGATCTGAACCGTCTTGGTTCGCATCCTCCCAATTTTCAGGTGGCTCCCACAAACACGAGCTCGAATGCCTCGGATTCACTGTTTTCTTCCCAACCCACTAACACCACTATTTCCTCGCATGCTCCCTCGATCCCGGTGACCGGTCCTATCAAAACCCAGCCTACCGGTTTCGGTGGAGTAAAGCCGTTCAAGCCCACCTCCAGCTTTGGTGCTTCGCTGCTAGAGTCCCTCCCCCCTATACCTCAATCCGGCGCTACAACACCTGATCCGAGTGCACAAACAACCACCCATTCGTCCATCCCCTCGCTACCCACGGGCCTTGTCCTCAATGGGTCCGCATATGCGTCCAGAGTGGGCAAAGACACCAATGTACTTGGAACTATAAATCCCCAGCCAACGGGTGTGCCTCTCCCTTCACAGAGAGTGAACGGAGGATCCACTCCTGGTGTTGGCCTCCGCCCTCAAGCCACTGGAGCTCTCGGGGCTGCGAACCCGTTTCGGGCGACAATGTTCGCCACAGCATCCGCACCGTCGGCTGTAAGCGACGCATCCAGTACACTCGCGTCTTCTGCATCGACACCACCGTTTGGCGGGCTAAGCAATGGAACTGGTGTCTTCCCTCTGTTTGGTTCCGGATTTGGACATGGTGCATTCAGTCCGTCTTTCACCCATCTTGGTCAAGACAGCTCGAATACGCAACAGCGCAATGCGGGAGCCTCTTTAATCTAGCCTTTCCTTGCTAGAGGAGGTGTACTTTTTCCCTTTTTTATAAGGTCGCTTTCAGCTCGTGATTTCAGTCCAGATTTGAGGACCCTCGACACTGATTTCCACTTCTTTTTCAAGCTACTTTTCCAATACAGTGTAATTTACGTACTAGGTACCTACCCGCACTCTCTTGAATACCCCATCCTCCTGTACTACAGCTCCGCACTAACGATCAGATTGAAGTTCTATGCTGTGTGTTCGTTGAGGTGGCACAACACTTGTAAATATCACGCCCGCGTCATAACGTGAAGGGGATCACTTCACAGAAGTTACACGCCCATACCTTTGACGAACATCGATGGCATCGTAAGTCAACTTTTGCATTTCCTGCGCACAATTCTGAACTCATACACCCTGTCAGCGAGAATTCACATTCAACCACAGACGTTCAAGTTGGCGCCGACGCGTCGCCCACAATGACTGTTGAGACAGCGCTCGAACACGCTCGACGCGCATTCGCGCTCAAGAAGTACGAACAAGCCGTAGAATACTACGCCACGGCACTCGAGGTACAGTAAGTCAAATGTTTTCCACGCCGTCAATCCGCCGACGACGTTCATGGTCTTTCTTCCTGTATAGGACAAAGAAACACCACGAAGACGCGCCGGAGATGGCAGATTTGTATTTCTCATATGGGAAAGCGCTTTTGGAGAACGCGATATCTCAAGCTTCGGTGCTGGGGAAAGAGCTCGAGCCCGGCCCACAGGGCGAAGAGGAGAAACGTAGGGTGTCGCTCATTCTGCCCCATTACTATATCTAACACGTGCTTACCCGTCATAGGGCCGGATAATGGTCCCATTCTGGAGTTTGGAGATGAAGGGGACGGGGAGGAGGACGAAGACGGAACTGTTGATCTGTTGGGCCAATCTGCAAAGGAACCCGAGGAAAGTGACGACGAAGATGAAGGCGAGGAAGGTGAACCTGAAGATGATTTCAATGCTGCTTGGGAAGTATTCGAACTCGCTCGTGCTATATATGAAAAGGGAGACGGCGGAGACGATCAAACCAAGCTGAAACTGGCAGATATCTACATCGCGCTTGGAGATGTGTCCTTGGAAACTGGTGCGGCCCCACTGCTACGTTGTTACCGGATCGTTGATACATATCCTCAGAGAAGTTTGACCAGGCAATAGCTGACTACTCTGCGGGTCTTGCCCTCAAGGTTGAGCTCTTGCCGATGTCCTCACGACAGATTGCCGAAGCTCACTATAAGTTGAGTATGGTCCTTGATCTGACTTCCGGGCGACTCTCGGATGCCATCGAACACGCAGAGAAAGCACTTGAAAGTGTCCTGGAGCGAATTCAGGAGCTGAAGGATGCACTTAACGGCGAGTCGCTGCCTGCTCCCGTTGCGGAACGAGGAGAGGACAAGAAAGGGAAAGGGAAAGGGAAAGAGGCACCCTCCCCGTTATTGGCTGGAGACCTTGTGCGGAATATGTCGAAAAGCCAAGTGGAAAGCGAACTTCAGGAGATGGAGGGTCTGAAAGAGGATCTTGCCTTGAAGGTCGATCGATCCATAATACTCTCTAACATGCTCTGACTGATATATTGTCCCCCAGGTCGACGAGCTGAAGACAACACCGAAGGCGCCGACAGAGTCGGCTCCTGCTCTAGCTGCAAGAGTACTCGATCAGGAGCTGAATGCTAGCTCAATAGCTGTACCCGGCCAACCAGCTGTTGTTCACGATCTCACTTCTATCGTGAAAAAGAAGAAAAAACCACTCGAAAATGAGGGTGGTGCAAAACGAAAAGTCGATGATGCCGACAGTAGTCCCGTAACAAAGAAGGCCAAGCTGGAAAATTGCAATGGCATATCGTCGTGATATGTCCTAGAGTTTATAGCTCGTACATTATGTTACTCAAAATGAAACGCCAGATGTTTCTATTGGAATATGCTTATATTTTTTCTTGCCTTCTCCCACCCCGAAATCCCCCACGACGTGTCCCTTTTTGTCTTTGCTCCGCATCATATATTTGTAGATTACCAACCCCTCAAGGCCTACAGGACCCCTCGCATGTATCTTCCCCGTGCTGATACCCACCTC
>JBBPSD010000522.1:0-22329 GCA_038093415.1 Xerocomellus chrysenteron | reverse complement strand
GCTTGGTAACATAGCAATCATCAATTACTGTCTAATGCCTATGTTACATATCATATAATGATTGATAAATATAGGGTCAAATAAGTGTCCCAATGACATGTCATTTTGAAATGACTGCCATTTCATCAGATCTTATCCAAATCTCTTAATCCTTGCACCTATAGCAAGCCGGGAGTAGGCACTCCATTTGATATACTCATATGGTAGCGCCCAGGTTAGATGTGGTTAGGGGTTATCGACTTTAGTGAAAAACATGCAAACATTGGGACACTTTTTTGAGCCACTGTATATATGACAAAGCTAAGGTATATGTAGATTCTTCCAATACCAAGGAATCCAATCTACCATTCAGAATGGTGCCAGATGTGTTGTGAAAGGCACAATGTCATGTTTTACATATATTTGTCATGGAAAGGTGTCAATCCATTTCCCACGCTTATGGTATGTTTAATTAATTCCTTCCGGCTTCAATTCATTCTGGAGAGACTCAGAAAGCAATACAGCAGTGTATTGCAATATACACTAGAGGTTCAGATGGCTGCCCTTAAAATATTCTCCATATCTCATATTCTATATCCTTATCATTTACAAGGTGAAAAAAGCACACTAAAAGTGTCTAGAGGGTCCTGGAAAGGCAAAGAAGTGATAGAATTCAAGGGGATTATTTTCTGATAGTTCTTTATACATATCTCACTGAACCATCCAAGGCATTGATACAGTGGTCCAAAGCCAACAGAGGGTCAGGATGGTGGAATATCCTCTATAGAGCCTCTTAAGACATCAAGAAAGTGATTGGAAGTCTCTATTGCAATATATACATCATGTATATACACTTGGTGTATCTCCACAGCAAGGGAAAGTAGCAGAAACAGCAGAAGAAAGGATGGAAAACATATCTCTGGAAAGGCTTCCTAAGGGAATGTTATGTGAGTATCCGATGATGTCACTGCTTCTGATCTGCATATCTGAACACTACTGTGCCTGATCTAAAGAAGCATATATGAGCACTTTTGTAAATGCCCCTAGATGATTTATTGTATTTGAAAACCATCTGGCAACCATTTAGCAACCATCTGCTGGTTATTTGTGGCTGCCATCTATAAGCCATCCAATGGGATGATCAATAATATAAAATTCAATTGTGGCTTATTCAAATTATTTAAAAATCATCTGCCAACCCTCTGCCAACTCTCTGCCAGCTTTCTAGACATCTACTGCAATACAACAATTAGCCTCCAGAATAGCCAAAATATCATTGGAAAGAATAATGAAATAGATATGTTGAATAAGGAAAACATCAGGAATATATTGGAAAATGTGTGGAATCAGCAGAGGGATGGACCCCTTGTTAGGCCAGTTTTTCTCTGCCAAAGAACCCCTCCTTAAGGGTCAACCCTCTTGAAAAAACTGCTGCCTAAGTTGCCAGTGTGATTTGTAATATCAAAGAAGTCAAGACAGCCTGAGAGTTATCCATAGTCCTGCATTCCACCAGGCCAGAAATGAAGAGCAAACTTGCAGTCAGGAATTGGCAGATAAAGCACCTCATCATTGTTTCTGCCAGGCTGTGGTTTCCCCCTGGTTTGAAAAAACCAATCATTAATATTCTACCTGGAAGCAATAAATAGAATGCACTTCAATTATATTCACTCTTCCACCTGACACATTGGTGAATAACCTGTCCCACTCCATGTTGTGCCATTCAAGATACTCATGAAGGACAGCGTCTTTCATTTTGAAGTATGCTTTTAGATGTTCTGGGAATATGGAGCACCAGGGGTGGTGGGGATGGTGTTGACTCAGGTATTCATCACATCTTGTCCGGAAAGGGAGAAGAGCACTTGGAGGGCCTGTCTGGAGATACTGCAATAATGTCAGGTATGGATGTTTGGAGCAAATTGTGGAAAACTATGGGAAATAATGTCATGGTGTTGTCAGATGGGCCATGAGGTTTGTATTGCAGAAAGTTGTGTCAAAAGTTCTACAGGCTCAATTTCTTTGCTGATATTTGTTTGTTCAAGATCATGCTCTCCCACCACTGAAACTGAAATTTATTGAGAATGCATTAGATCTGAATTGTCATCATCCAATAGACCATAATTGAATGCATTATGCCAACATCTTTGATAACTGGTTGTATGCACATACATGGCTATCCTCCTCTGTCAATCACACAAATATGATAGTAGTTTAGGCATATATATGAACCCATATGTAGCACATGACACAATCATACATACTTGAATTCCATTGGTTTGCAATCCACTCACAAAATTGCATATCTCTTCCATGGGCAATGGCTATAATTTGAGTTCCATGTTGCAAGGTCCTACAATTCTCATTGATGCATCAACAGTTGCACACTAGTGCAGGACTGAGCATAAATAAAATCTATCATTTTTTGGGTACTCATTACACTTGTATTGGCAGGTAGCTAAATAAAATTACAAAAATAAAATTACAGATTGCTCCTACAGCAGATATTAGCCAGTGTCAAGGATGGGTGTTAGGTGTTTGGTCAGTGTGGGGGTGTTGCACACAAGGATGGACACAGTGTCATGCCCAGGCATTCAAGTTGGTGTCATGATGTCATGGTGTTGTGCATCATGCCCATGGGATGGAGGGGAGTGGCCATTGCAGTAGGCATTAGGATGTCACACCTGTCATATGAGAAGGGTGTGCAGTGGCCATCACACCTGTGCGATGGGAGAAGAGTGCAGTGGTCATTGGCACCCATGGGATACAAGAAGTGTATGGTGACCATTGGGGCATTGCATCCATGGCATTTTCTCTTGAGTATTTACACATTGACCATTGGAGTGTTGCACCCATGGATGGGAAAAGAGTACAGCCCTGGTCTTTAGGGCATCACACAGGAGGGATGAGGGCTTGGAGGGGACCACAGTGGCTGTCAGGGCATCACACCCATAGGATGGTAGCCATCACAGTGACTATTGGGGCAGCAGGCCAGTGGGAGTGATGATGAAAGGAAGATTCTCACTATCTTTTTTGAGCTCTGATTATAAGTATCCACTGTGGCTGATATTGTTTACCAATGTTTTCTTCCAAAACAGCAACCTTTGGGTGCATGAGCAAGGTACAGAAATGATAATATTAGTCAATTCATTTCTGCATTTCTGCAGCATTTTTGCTGCAGAAAATTTATATACATATAGAACATGTAAATATGTGGCTTGCATGGGCACAATGTTTTCACTGCAAAAACATGTCCAACAAGCATGAGTGAATTGATTGATGTAAAATGAGGTGATGTACATAGTGACTTATGATCATAAGACTACAAAGCTGTAACTTGAAGTACTAGGCAGTGCAGACTTTGAAGCTGGACTGAGGGCTGAAGGGAAATGGCTGCACAACAGAATATGGCCTACCTTCTGCAGGGAACATACATTGCCTTTATGGTTATGCCTAATACTGAGGAAAAACAGCAGCACAACAAAATATGATGAGTTTCCTGCAGGGGAATTACATTGTCATTACAATTACACAAGATCTTTAGAATAATGTCTGGAGCTCAAATCATTAGTGAATCAACCTGCATGGGTGTTACAATTCACTTGAAATTATACAGATGAAGAGATATGTCACACAATTTGCAGATGATCTCGTACATGGCAACTATGATGGAATCTAGTAGAGGCACAGTGCCAGAGAACTTTGGAGTTTATTTGGCATCCAAACAAGCACATATAACGTCTTGGCCCTAGTGGTGCCACCATTCTTTGCGCGCATTGACGTAAAGTTATGAAAACCATAACTAAACCGGCTGTACAGGTATCGTGCATGGTATTCGAGTGAACAATGAACGTTATAATCACCACGCTCGCCTGACAACCCCGTCCGTCAATGCCTCCAATGCCTCCCTTGCCTCACTCGCGGGAAGCACTTCAAGCACTTCCCTCGCCTTTTCTGCATACGCCTGTGCGAGATCGCGTGTGCGGGAGATGCCAGACGAAGCATGGATCAAAGACAGAGCCTGGTGGGAACGTCGTCGGCAAAGGGAAAAAGAAGCAATAATGTCCGAGGCTCACCCGTTCGACATCCCCATCATGCTTGAATTCACGAGCGATCAAGGGCTCCAACTCGGGATATTCTTCGGCGGCGTACAGCACTGGACCGGTCGCAATGCCTAAGCGAAGATCTGCCCCTGAGCCAGGCTTGCCCAGGTCCGTCGAGGACGAGAAATCCAAAATATCATCGACAAGCTGGGAACGCGTCAGATTGGGAAAGGTCACGCGACAGACGACCCACCTGGAACGCGATGCCGATGTTCCGGCCATAGGCATATGCGACCTCCTTCCAGACCTCGCCCTCTCTGCAGCCCCCAAGCACGACGGCAGCCCGCGTACCTTTGGCCATCAGCGATGCGGTCTTGAGATACGTCTTCCTGAGGTATGTGCACCACCTGTCCGAGCGAGGCACCTCCGCGTGCGAGGGTTGTAGGTCGACCTCGCCGGACGAATCGACGTCGGTTCTAGCGCCCGCCCCCTTCATCTGCAGAATCTCGCCTTCGATGAGGTTAGGGATGATGCTCGAGATCAACTCGACGACTTCGTTGTCCCCGAGTCTCGAGAGCGCTGTGCTTGCTCTGCCGAGTAAAAAGTCGCCCCCGAGGATGGCCAGCTTGTTGCCAAAGGCAGCGGGTGCAGAGGGCGAGCCGCGTCGGAGGTCGGACTTGTCGATGACGTCGTCGTGGAGGAGGGACGCCACGTGTATCATTTCGACTATTTGAGCGAGACGCAGTTGAGTCGGGAGGAGGGTGTGTGCCAGATGGGGTACTGACTCGGCGCAGAGAGACGGGGGCGGCGAGGGGAAGGTGTGCATTGGGGGCGGTCGGAGGTCAAAGGGGGAGCTGAACGAGGTGGTGTGGTCTGGCATGGAGGGGTTAAAGTCGTTGAGCACGTCCGGACGCGAGAGGGGCGCATTGAGCTGCTCGGCAGTGAGACGGGCGTGTTCTGCAGACCAGAGTCTGAGGGGAAAGTGGGAGCCGAGACCGTTCGTGGCACGGGCAAAGAGGAGGACGAGGAGGGGACGGAGCTGTTTCGAGGGCTGGTGGAAGTAGTACGACGCGATCTGGGAGAGGGTCGGGTGGGACGAGCCGAGGAGGTTGATGAGCGACGAGCGGACGTGGGTCATCTCCGTCTTGAGCAGCGCGTGCGGGTCGACCCTCTTCGCGGACGCGAGCGGCGAGGAGCGCGACGGGGACGGCTGGGGCGTTGCGAACGCGCTTGCAGAATGGTGGCGCGCATGTCGTGTGGCCAGGAAAACCCTCGACGTTGCTCTCGACCACATCGCCGTCATATACCACGCGCTTTTTTTTCCCGCGGATGCAAAGTTTACAAAACTTCAAACACGCCAATAGACGAATCCTCGTCATCGTTGTTGTCGCGGCGAAAACAAAAGTGTAACATTAGCAAAAATACAGAAATTGTAATCTAGCTTCTACGAATGCCGACATAAAGAGCCCGTTCTCCTCGAGGACGAAAGACATCACCAATGCACTTGGTTTTTCCCCCCGCGGATGCAGAGTTCAAACACGCGTCGCCCGTCCAGGCGACGTAGCCGCACTCCGTGTCCGACTCTTGCTCCCGTTCGCCGAGCTTGACGGCGTCGTCGCCACCGCACCCATCATCCCGCGATGCTTGTTCACAGACGGCGCAAGAAACGTCGCCAGCTTGCGTCCCTGTAAACACCGCTCAGTCAGAGTCCCTCACACACACGCGGGACACACATGCCTTGATACGCATCGTATCCCAGTCTGCCTCCAGCGTCCCGTTCACCGCGAGCAACAACAGCGGCTCCGCACCGTCCCTCCCGTCTTCGACCGCGAGCACGAGAATCCGCCCGAGCTGTAGTAGTCGTAGAGTACCCATCGAATATACGACGGTCTGGACTCACCTCGCTCTCGACCATCCCCTCGTCTTCCGCCCTCGTCTCGGCCCACACCTCCGCACCGAGCCCAGCCGCCATCCGAATCTCATCCTTGGTCCTCTGCAGTGCAGGTCCCGTACGCGCCTCTGTACTCGCAACGCTGCCTGCTTTAGAACCCTGTGGCGTGCTGAGGCTCGATGACCCAGTCGACTTGACAGAAACCGGGCTAGATGGCATGCCGCCGGCTCCTACGGAACTGCTCGGACTGCATGGGGATCCGTGTGTAAACGTCGCGCTCTCTGCCCTCATTTGCGAGGCATACGACACCAGCGCGCCTTCGGGCGTGAGCAACAGCGCCGTGTGTATGGAAGGGGGAGAGAGCAGCTGGGAGAGGTATGTGTGCAGAGTGGGGAGAACGAGCATCGTGCTGGTTCACTGGACGGATCGCAATTTTAAAGATAAACCATTCCGAGTGGCGTGTATGACGCGTACGAGTGGAGGAACACCATACATTCTTTTCAGCTCCTAGCCAAGTACGGAAACAAGTGATAAAGGCCAACACATCGAGATAACAACGTGAGAGGAAACAGATTAATGAAAAAAGAAGGCATGATTTCTAGCTCGCAATGTCTTCAATTGTCAGCACACCCTACTCGCGGCGAAAAAGAATGATGGATAGGGGGATTTCGGATTCAGTGTTGCAATCACGAAACACCATCCAGTGTCCTCCACGTACTACACCAACCCACTCCTCTCCTTGACGCTCAGATTTTCGCATCGATAGACGAAACGTCTACTTGCGCTTCTTCACAGGGGTCTCTAAATCGTTCTTTTTCTCACCACCTGCAGGGGCAACAGGCGCCTTCTCATCCTTCTTGTCGTCTGGCGTAGGTGCATCCGTCTTCTTCGAACTTGCTCGCGGGATGGGCTTCTGGCCAGCGCCAACCAACCCGAACAGGGCGCCCAACAGCCCAAACAACGTAACAATGGCTCCAAGCAACCCAGCAGCAGTCTCGGGATGCGACGTGATGGCACCAACAGGGTCCTCGCGAGCGTCATCGAGGAACACACCAATCTTGGCACGCACGAATCCAGCAGGGTCGGTGGTAAACTCTGGGATGTCTTCAGAGTCCTCGACGTCAGAAGCCGCCTTGGCAGCTTCTTCAAGCGCATGCTTGACACCCCACGTTTCGGCACGCAGACCTTCCGCATCGTCAATGGAGTGTCCGACGTAAATGTTGTCAAAGAGGATATCCTCAGTCATGGTCCACAATTCAATGCCGACACCACCCTATACATCGTAAGCATAAGACAAATAGAGACCCTGAGAGAACGCACAATGTTGTTGAGGTGCTTGACTGGCTCCAGGTCCTCAAAGTAGCTGGGGTTGTCGATCTTACGGGGTGCCCATTCGCCCTTGTATTCCGGGTTGTCAATCATAGGCGCGTACCACTTGCCCTTGTATTTAGGGTTGGCCTTGAACGGGCTGTAAAGACAGCGTCAATCTGGGGTAGACATGCCGACACAAGTTTGCGTACCGTTTCCATTCACCACAACCGGGCGCCGCGAGACATTCAGGGTTAGGGACAGTAGGTGCGATCCAATCACCGTCCTCCTCGTCATCCCATTCCTCGGGCTTTTCCGCATCTAAAGAAACGTTACTCTCATTACAAGTATCTTATTGACTGAGATCTTACCAGGGTCAGCAATGTTATCCGGCTCGTCGTCGAGCCAACCCTCGGGCTTGACAGCATCCTCGTCTGGGATCTCATAGGGCTCAGTCTCATCCCAGTCATCAGGCTACACAAAATAAATTTAACAAAGCTAGCAAAACGGACCAAAAAATCACGTTTACCTTGACAGCGTCTGGGTCAGGGATCCTCTTGGTGTCGACCCACTCCAAAGGTTTCACGTCCTCTGGATCATCAATCTCCTTGGGAGGGTTGACAGCGGGCGTGAAGTCCTCGAGAAGGCTACCCGAGTTTTCTACTTTGCCATTGAACAGGACCTCGTACGTGTTGTCGGGGCTGTATTTCGATTAATCACATGATCACGACGCCCTCGAGAACTGACTCACTTGACAACGAGGGTGTAGACGTTGGTGTCCTTGCCGAAAGTTGGCTTGGGAGGAACACTGAGGTGCTTCTCCTCGTACTCGCCAGTGACAGGGTTTTTATGACGGAAGATAAAGTGCAACTACAAACACGTCAGCACGCTTGCCTAGCAGCGAGATTCGATTACCCACCTTGTTACCCGGGCAGGTCAAGTCGGGACCAAACATGACCACCCAAGGGGTCGTGTCCGAAAATTCCTTGCCGCTCGTCTGGAACCCATCCTCGAGCAACTTGATGTAACCACCACCGCAATTTCCACCCTTTTGGTACTGCACCTCGTACTGCACTACGAGGGGCTTGTTCTTGAAGTCGACAGGGGACGCAAAAGGGGCAGAGATGGCGTGGTGCGCAGCCTTGGACTTGGCGACGAGACCCTTTTTGCCAGCGACGAGAAGTGTTTGAGGGTCCTCGACCTTCCACTCGCCGACGTACGAGAACGTCTCGCCGCCGACGGGAGTCTTTTTGGTGGCCTCAGAAGGCGTCCAGCGTTCCGACCAGTCGTCAGTGAATTGTTCGATGAATGGAGCGGTGATTTCCGTCGCCTAAATGCAAGGTAAACGCGCGTTCGCGGAACACGTGTGCATATGATTATGCACGGTGAACATACCTTGAAGACGGGCTGGTCGTCAGCAGCATTCGCGCCAGCTGCGGCGGCGACGAGGACAACAGAGAGCGCTACGCTTCGCATCGCGATAATACGAAGGACCAGTTCGAATAAAACAAAGAAAACGGTTGAGCAAACGAGCGAGGAGACAAGTGTTGGTTAAAGTCCAAGTGACAGTCGGACACGCTCTAAATGCTCCCCGGTTAGCAATGCCACGTATACTCTCCCACGCTCAGTGTCCCGCCACGTCGCTCGCAATGAAACATTCTCATGACAATACGCTAGTTACACGCTACACTCATATCTCCGTCTGACACCCTATCCAAGCAAATCCGCGTGTCCCGAAGCCGACAGTGCGAGCTGCGATCGTCGATCAGCACATACCAGCGCGACACCGCGACACGACGTACCACAAACTCGTCGTCCAGATATTTGGACACCGCTATCTGGTCCCCGAGCCCCTTGCGCCGCCTTGTCTTCAGCACGAGATCCCTTGCGAGCGCTTGCCCAGAAGCGGGCTCCAGTGGCCTTAGTTTGATGCTCGTGTCCGTCGGGTCGCCTACGACGCGTCAATTAACTGCCGTCCCCATACGACGCCAGGTCACCCACCAGGAACAATAGACCAATGGTCAAACACCTGCGAGCAAAACGCCTGACCCTGCGTCGCAGTACGCAAGTCTGTCTCGAAGCCATTCGCGTCGATAACAGGGATAAGGGCTTTCACAGTGTACAGTGGCGATCCCGCCTTGGGAGTGTCTTGCGTGACGTGCCCTCTCCGCCTGGCAAGCACAGTATACACAGCAGATATACAATCCGCCGGCGCCTGCACTTCCACATAGTATATAGGCTCCATCAGGCGCGGCGCAGCCTATCAGACAATGTTAGTCACACGAACATAAGGTGAAGAGTAAAAAGAGGAGCCCACCATCAGGAACGAAGAATAACACACGCGTCGCGCCGTAGGCACTATTTGTCCTCCGCCACGGAAGATTGGTTCCTGCGCCAAGCTGGCGTCCAGTATCCGGAACTTGACATTGCGCATCGCTGTCGCGCATCCGTCAGTCAGACATCCACTGTAAAGAACATGTTCCTTACGTTCGTCACATAGTGGGCCCTCCCGAGCACCCCACTGGAACCCTTGCTTAACGTATTCCTTTACCGATACCAGCAGCTTTTTGTCTACCTACAAAGAAAGGGTCAGGATGCGGACTAAACGAGCGCGGAGGTGAACAATTGACTACCTGCGATGGCAATGTATCATCCAATAGGATATTCGGTCCGCTGTCGTCAGGCCCAAACGCCCATATCGACCTCGAGGCCAGAAGGTCCCACTGATACTTCTCCTGGAAAAACGTTCCCCGCTGTTTCGGGGTCATTCGTATCGTCACCCTGCCACGCTCAATGTCCTCTGCTATCCCTCTTTCAAGTGGCTCTGCAATCATCGTAATCTTGTTCCTGGCCGTCGCGTCAGCCCACGTCCGCGTTGTATTAATGGAGATGACTCACTTTTTGTTCGGCGTATCAGCATAGCATTTTAATGCACTCGTTTCCAACACCGTCTCTGAAAACTTCGTGACTGGATCGGACACCTTGATCTCAATCTCAGAGAATAGCTTCCTGAGATCGTGCATGACACAATCCAAATATAGCTCCCCAGTACCGATGAGTACGTGCTCGCCGCTCTCCTCAACTTTGGTGGCGGCGAGCGGGTAGGATTTGTTGATGCTTCGTAGACCTGACAGCATCTTGGGAAGCTCGGATGGCGCGATGGGTTCGATGGCTATCTTGAGAACCGATTCGGTCATATGCTTGATGGGTCGGAAAATATAGAGGTCCTCTTCAATATCGGGAGAGGCAAGGGTAGCGCTTTTCGAGATAGAGGCGTCGACACCACCGATGAGGACGAGGTTTCCAGCAGGTACTTCGTCCGCTGGGATGAAGTATCTAGAGATGAACCGTCAAAAAAATAGCATCCAAAGCAAAGCATTCCCCACCTCGATTCGCTTATCCAAAGCCCTTCGACTGTAGCTTTCATCATATCTTCTTCATCTTCCGGTGAATAACCCTCTCCTAAAACCTTCACCTGCGCATCCTTTCGTAATGTTCCGCTCAAAACGCGACCAAATGCTCTGAAAGACTGAGCGTCTGTCGTATGATAGAGTTTGGTTATCTGGACCATTAAGGGACCCTCTGCGTCGCAAGCTTTCATACATGTAGGAAGTTCCGAGGTCTGAGGGCCTGTGTATGTCCGCTCTACTTTAGTAGAGGCGCCAACCACCGGAGATGGGATGTGCTCCACGATCATATCGACGAGCCCCGTTGCAGGTCCGAAGAATTGGTCAAGCACCACCTTGAGCAGCGGTCGGACATCCATTTTATACATCACGGGCTTCAGAGTGATGTTAAGCGACGCAAGCGTCTGTTTGAGGTCATCTGTCTCCTCGCTAAGCACATGACTGTAAAGCTTATACAGAGGATCCAGGATAAAGTGGACGAATGTCCGAGACTGCTCGGGGTCAGAAGGTTTGCGTGTGAATTTTCGTGTCTCGTTGTTGAAGTATATGTCTCCCCAGAGGCGATCAGCAAAGGCAGACACATCGAGCGAACCATATGTGTCTGCGTACATCTGGGCGAAAGACCGGAGTGTAAAACACCAGGCCATATCTGTGCTTCCGAACGCGACGTTCCCATTCTCAGGGCTTAGGCGCAACTCGGGATCCGGATCGATACCACTGTCGAGTGTAACCATTGAGCGCAGCTTTTCTGGGTATAAAATCGAGCCGACCTGATGAATGTGTTGATTTCCTCAATAGTGTGTTTGATTTTGTAGTAAGCATCAGTAGGCTTGATGCGCAACTCAAGGATAAGTCGGTCGATTTTGTTCACCAGAAGTGTGATTTTGATACCCTCTTGGAGGGCGTGGCGTATTATGGCTTCAGTATTGACCATCATCTGTGTCAGTCATTCAGTTTGGAATGACAACTGCAGCTGCGAGACAGACCCCTTCAACAACGTCGACCACCAGCAAAATACCATCAGCTAGTCGCATTGCTGATGCAACTTCGTCGACAAAATTCACGTGTCCAGGTGTGTCGATGAAATGCACCAAATGTGATTTGCCACCAGTAGTCGACAAAACCAACGACATTGGCGACGACTTGATCGACATATCTCGCTCACGCGATAGGACATGTGTATCGGTATATTTCAACTGGGGACCAAGAAGTGTAAGCTATAGCCACTCAAGGAAATTGACTCACAAACCGGGTTATCTGCGTCCCACAGGAGCTTGTGCGTTTCGAAAACGAACATATCCATAAGCGCCGTCTTTCCGTGATGCAAGTGCCCAACTATCGCGACATTTCGCACCATCTCAGGGAAAGACATCATGCTCAATAGGAACCTGAGGCAATAATCTAATGAGGGTTAGCAGAGATCCAAGAGTACATGACGCACCCCTTGTCGAAGCGTGTTTGGGGCATATCTTTCTCTTCTACAGTCCATTTCCGTACTTTTATTGGGGCGATGATTGGTTCTGAAAGCGGTTGCGCATCTTCTTCTTGCACAAGGGTCTCCACGTCCGGCCCATACACATCTCCGGCAGAAGGATAGTATTGCTTGTCTTCGTGCAGAATGACAGCGTTATGCACGGGTTCTGGTTTCAAAGTCGACATGGGATATCTCCATTTGCCACCGGGATGTACTTACCCTCCACTTCCATGAGCGCGCCTGCTTCCTCTGTTTGCATTGGCTCCTCTTCATAGCCTTCGAGGATAGGTGCAGCTTCGTGCCGTGGAGCCTCGCCAAAGCCAGTCTCCATCGCCTCCTCTTCATCCTCAGAGCCCAGGTCCGCGCCAATGTAGTTGCCGAACTCATCGTAGTCCTCGAATGAAGCCATGGTAGAAAACTGAAAGTGTTGTTGTCGTACCCGTGATCGAGCTCAGGCGTTGGACGCGTAGCAGGAGTGGAAAAGAATAGATTTTAAACTCCGGCTATTAGTGACCATTAATGACTTTGCTCAAGGTCCTACATTCATAAATGACCATCCGATCGTAATCCTTGGACTATCGTTCATCATGTCTGCATTGTCCGACGACACACTGAGAAAGGTGTGTTTCTTCTGTGTACCCTCCCCTAACCCCAAGCTTACTCGTCACCAAAGATCCTAGTCCAGATTCAACAAACCGCAGTACAATCACAGCGTGCTCTGAACTTGGCAAAGCAACAATGTGCTGCCAAGGAGCGTGAACGTCGAATTGTCCAGCTGACCATCGGTGAAATAGCGACCATCGAAGGAGACGTCAATTTGTACAAAGGCGTAGGAAAGATGTCAGTTGTCTGCGTTCACGAGCCAGCACGATGAATAACTAGCTACCCAGGTTCATGATGGTGCCCCAGAAATCCATGGAACAAGAACTGAAAGGACAGGAGAAAGAGTTGACAGACGATATCAACAGTCTAAATAAAAAGGTGACCTCGGCGTTCTGTGCTGATGCATCGGCTAAAGTGTACTCTGTCTCTTAGTCAAAGTTTCTCGAGAAGCAGTTCAATGATGCACAAGCTCAGCTACGTGACATCGTGAGTGTCCTACATGGTTCATATCATTGGTGGCCAATCATTTCCGACAGTTCCATCATAGCCCAAAATAATAGTAGATCCTGCCATTGCAATATATTTACTTGAGAGGGAGTGCTTCTATACTAGTTAAGTATCTATAAATCGGGGACGTAATACCCCGAACGAGCATACTGAATACAGATGAAACATGGTGTGTGGACCACTTCCCCATAAAGAGCCATTACAGGAGAAGTCATATATCACACCAGTAAGCACTGCACGCCAGCCAGGCTGTAATCAATAATGCGCCAGTGCACGCCAAGGCACCCGTTCAACAGGAAACGTGTGGGTATGGATGCCGGTCTCCCAGTTCCTGGTTACAAACCACTGTACGTCCCGGAAAATGGCGCACTCATCCTTGTGCGCCACCCATCCGTTGGTTTGGCATGTCTGAAGAAATATTGTCACCTTTGTGGTTGGATATCGTATTTGGATGGACTCACCTTGGAACAATACCATGCAGTCTTGCATCGTGCGCATTTCTTCACGTTCGCATCCATTCTCCCACACACCTCACACTTCGCAGTTCTATCCCTCTCGAAAATCGCCTTGCTCGTCCTGAGCATTGCTTCTAGTGTGTGAGGGAACACTTTTATGTGTGCACTCTGTTCCAGTCTCAAACCAGGGGGACTAAACGCAAATGTGTGTTGCGTGGCATAAAGCACCGCGATGGTGCTCCCGGGAGTGCAGTGTGCTTGGAACGAGGCGCCACGATCGTCGGTGTGGAATGAAACCAGAATCTGATGTCCTTTTTTGTCCTCCACTTGCATTGTGAGGCGTACTACTTGAACATTACTGTTGACCACCCGCCCGAGGAAGCACCAGTGCTTTCGCGGCGTCGTAGACGAGAAGTACGCGTCGTTTATCTCGTACTCCGCGGGTAGGTTGAGGAATGTAGGGAAGGTATGGGGACTATTGAGGTCAGAGGTGGACACAGGTACCATTGGTGGATTATCCTGCTTTTTGTGTGGTAGAGATTCTGGGATGGATCTATTTTGCGTCCACTATATATAGTGGATGGCCTTTGGCGCGGATCATTCTAGCGCTCCCAGCGGTGAACACGTCATAGCGACAACGAGGATTCCTGTACTGTTTCTCTACAGAATTTCTACTGCCGGGCGCGTATTGAACACAAATGTCGCAACCGCGTTGACAACTACAGGCTTCTGCCGTGATTGCCCTTCGGATCCCTCCGGGACTTGGAAGCACCTAGAACGCGTGTTAGGCCCAGCCAGTGGAACCTTGAGTACATTTTGGTGCTGATCGATCGATCAGACTCCACGTTTCTCATCGATAGTCTTTCAGCTCTGCGCGGTCACACGTCTGGCGCCTACAGTCGAATGGTGATAGGGTTGTTTACTTACCGTGCCCGGACGGGATCCATACGTACATGAACGGAGAGCGGAGATTCTCCGCTCTCCATACAGCGCCGTTCTTTATGGAAACGGAAGAGTCAGTTGCTTGGCCAAAGCTTTCCATTAAAGCGCCTCATGTATGCCTTGCGTTAAGGACGGGAATGATGTCACATATTTCAAAAAGAACTCACCGTGGCGGCAGCGCCTATCACTGGCGCCCAGCACAAAGCCCTCGCACTTTGCGGCGTTCTTCATTGATACTCAGACTTTGACACCCATAATTAATACGAGTTACGTGTCTGAAACAAGTGTTCAAGTTGGGGTGTGCTAGTGCTGTAATACTAGCGCTTAGCATGTTCAAGATGATCCGACACAGTGCGCCAAAGATGATTGAGCGCTAGCGGTCCGGGCCCCGCGCCGATGACCTGGCATCATTCCATTCGCATAACCAAATGGGTAAATGTATTTTCTGACTCGTGCTCTGTGGGAGTTCGGAGAACTCGGGTTGTTTCAACATTCTCTGTACCTCTTCATCTCCTTCGAGAGGTGAGATCCAAATTTATTGACTCTACAGTGACTTGATCAAAATATTGGCATCACGCTCGGATTGATCAGAGAAGCGTTCTCAATTACACCTGGATATGTTGCGACAACTTTTTGCACGTGTCGGTTTGCTCGAGAGGAATGCTCCTGGCAGCAGTGGCTCCGATGAGCTGGGTGGGGAAGAGTTCAAGCTCCCCAAGACAACTTCCTTGGTCATCGTAATTGCCTACAACATAATGCTGCAGGTACGCAGTACTTACGCCATAGTAGTTCATGGCTCTATGGCTTAACACCTGTCCTGCGAAAGCTCTCATTCTTCATCATTATCTCTTCCTCGAGCAAATATGCAGAATATCTGGGCGGAAACGCAACCTTTTCTGGTATCGTTATCGGTATACCCACCTTGTTTAGTGGTATAGCACTCATTCCAATGACGAGATATGACAGAGGTAGACCACATCCGTTCTATTTCATAGCCGAAATCCAGTGCTGATTCCATGTTCATAGGGCGTTACGCCGCGGCATTGCATATAGGATGCTTCGCAGGCATTCTGGGGCACGTCGCATATGCAATCGCATATCGTGCTAATTTTCTGTACTTGATCCTCATCGGGCGATGTTTGAGCGGCGTCTCATTTACAGGCTTCATGTACTGCAAACGATACTGCACGGATCCATTGATTGTCGGAATTCGCCGTCGGACCACACTTTCCAGCTGGTTGGTGATTGGCCAAGCTCTGGGAATGACCCTCGGCCCGTTCCTCGGCGGTTTGTTATTCAAGGTCGGGTTCCAAAGTGCAATCTTCAACGGATACACCAGTCCTGGTTGGGTTATGGCTTGCTGCTACGTGATTTTCTGGTTGATCGTATCTAAATATTTCGAGGATGTACCCACAGCGGAAATGAGCACGGAGCTTCACGAGATAACAGCTCCCACCACTTCCGCCCAAGAATGGAAGCAAATCGGGGACCCAATACTGCCCCAACCTTTTTCTCAGCCATCATCACTAGAAGAACCGTGCACGGCCCACTTATTCCGTACCACGCGTCCACAGTGGGGCGTCATTATCTGCATGTGTTGGTTCTCCATGCTTTGCTTCTTTATCCTCGGGTCCTGGGAGGCAAACCTACCCGTCTTTGGTGCCACGACCTCTACCCTCAACTGGTCCCCCTTTACAGCAGGCAATTTCATAGCGTTGGGCGGAATCACTACATTCCCTTTCTTCCTTGCAAGTATGCTGTTCGCACGTCGTATTCAAGATCGACAGTTACTTGCTTTCGGGACTGGCTTGGGTCTGTGTGGGCTTTTGGTATTCATTTCGCTTCTCGCCACCGGCAAAGTCGTGTATTGTTCGCTATTTGCGTGCTGGTGGCTCACCGCTCTCGGTTTCAATCTCGCCACTACTGTGACGCTCAGTCTCCTGAGCAAGCAGCTCCCTCCTGAATGGAATAGGCGCACTTCAATGGCGATTCAATACTCCAATTACGTTGGCCGACTGACTGGTGCAATCTGGGGTGGATCGGGTGTTGTCGTTGGAATGGTTAATTTCGTAGGGCTCGAGGTAGGGCTCGTCGGCGTAGGGGGCGTTCTTTTCACGACGCTGTGGAGAAATCTCAAGACAAAAACTGGCTAGACGCGTCAACCTCTTTTTTTTTTTTTTTTCTACTCTTCCACCCGCTACTGAACTGCGCAAATTGAATGCGTTCTTTACACCCATTCTTATCAGATCGATGTTCTTCTCCATACCAGGTAGCTTCTCCAACCCCCTACCCTGTACTCTTTCCATGGTTCTTCCGGTGATATAATATTTTCCCATCAGCCCATCACTTTCTATCGCCCTCGCCCGGGTAAGTAAAGCGGAGATCGGTGGATGTGGACCAAGGCTATGTATACTATATGCTTACATGCGGATAACGTGAGCTGCTCCCCTCCGAGGACATGCACAGACAGTCCGAATGTTTGGAAGAGATCGTTGTCTCCACAGCAGGCAAGTAATCCGATCCGTATAGCCATCAAGTCGAACCTTGAAAACTGATTATTCTCTGTCGAGTGAACGTAGTCTGGGCGGAGAGTCCGGATACTGAGTCTAGCGTCTATGCATGCAAATTTAACCCATAACGCTATACATACGAAATCCTTCGTCGGAGGACGCTTACTTATTCTCCATTCGATCAAAGCAGGTTCCTGAATGGAAAGGGGCACTACAGATCCTGAAAAACGGGGCCCCTTTCGTGCATGGATGTGTCAGAAATCACGGGCAAGGGCCCTAAGGTATTTTGTTTGGCAGATGCAGTACTGCGACTAACTTGGTTATAGTGAACGGCATTTTGAAGGTATCAAAACATGGCGTTGATAGCCGCCGTTCAACATGTCAACAGGCGAGACATGTTTACAGCCAAATTGATCATCGGTGGGTCGTTTAATGAACCATGGTGAAGCCGATAGCGAGTCCCTGTCAGACAGTCAAACAACTGTGACACGAGACACCTGAAGAGTCGTGCATGACATCCTGCTTACCCCGTGCCCACTTCGTGGAAGTTAATATGAGCGCCTCACTAGCGATGATCAATCAACCTCTCGAGCGGCCCGGGGGCATGAAGTAAACAATGTAGATCAACGCTCTCCGGATCCAGAGATAAAGTGGCGAGAAACTCATCATGACCTACTTGGGCAGGAGAAGACCATCAGGCTCATACGAGGTCAGCCACAGATTGCTACGGATCGGTACTTGATTGAGCACGATGACGTGGCAATTACGAGCGATCCTCAATGTCCTCAGGCGCTCGGTGGCAGTTCCGAATGAGGTGTTTTAACCCTTGATACAGCAGGCTGAGCTTGACCTCGTTGACACCCACAACTTGTAATCAATTCAAATATTGAGCACTTTCGGACTACTGAACGCCACCAAAGAGGTTCATCGTGATGCCAACCTGCGGAATGATGTTGTGACGACATGAATACTTATTGTTTTGATTCAATGTACATATTAATATGAGAGATCTGTGTGAAAGAGACAACTTAGTGTGTACATATTGATAACTTGCTGTGTTGTTGCGCCAACACTTACTACACCCTGTATCTTGAGCGAAACGCCCAGGTTTTAGTCGGCGGCGCTGCTTGGGCGGCAGAGTCGTTGATGGGGAGAGTCATCCATTGGCAGTGCGAGAGGTGGGAATTTCAACAAGCCCTTATGAGCCTTCAAGTTATTGCTCCTTGAGTTAGCCCGACCGACAGCAATGAGAGAGATCTTCCATATTCAAGCCGGTCCGCTCTCGAATTATACCGGAACCCACTACTGGAATACGCAGGAGAACTACTTTGTCTACGATGAAGGCGACATCTCCATAACTGATTATAACATCTCATTCAAAGAGGGGCGTGACAATGTACGTCCAGTGTATTTGCAGCAATCTGTCCTAGTAGTGTATCACCCACGTTTAACTCACAGAACCAGCCTACCCTGTGTCCAAGGCTCCTTGCTTTCGATCAGAAGTGTGCGAGTGTTTCTCGCAAAGGGCATCCAGGCAGTAGCTCATACACCATTGCTTCATAAAGCAAATTTTGGCACGCTTACAAGGGATTCGCATCAGGAAGAGGCTCTGACGTGGCCGATAACTTGGTAAGTTCATCGAATCCAAGGCACGACAGTTCGTTCTTCCTGTGGTGATAGGCATGGTGGCGTAGTTCGCCAGGAGCAGGAGCGAATACCCCGGAGCGAATACCATTCCCGTCTTGACATTGAGGAGCCTGAGGACAGTGAACAAACAGAACCGATCGCTACAAAAATCAGATACTGGTCCGATTTTAGCCGTGTCTTTTTTGATCCCAAATCGATCCAAGCGGTTCCGGATGCACTGGGACCAGAGCTTGTCGAGGGCGACTGGAATGCCAGCCGCGAGACCTTTTCACGGTATGACGATGTACGCATATTACTACGTTTCATTTTCCCGAGCTAAGGCGTCGCTCAGAATGCAGAACTAATGGATGGGTCTCTCCGCCTCCTGGTGGAGGATTGCAATAATTTCCAGGTGAAGGGGACGAAGTCGTCTGCGAACAAGGATTGATCGGCAAAATTAATTGCACAGGGGGTACAGATGATCCAAGACACACCAAGTTTTGGTGGTTTCTCAAATTCCTTGTTATCTGCCTTCCGTGAGGAGCATCCCAAAGCCACGATAATGACATTTGCTTGTCTTTCAAGCTTCAGCCCGCTTGATGCCAACATCGGAGATGTGAGCCATCATACGCATCCGATGCATATACCCGTCCAACTCCTTCCGTCAAAAGTCCTTTCAGATAAAGCAAGTTCTCAACGACACCCTTTCATTACGAGGCCTCGCCGAGTTTTGCGATCTGACCATTCCGATTTTATCCCCTCTTCTCTGGAAAAAGAATTACTGGTTTCCTGGACATGATATCGATGTTCGTTCCCGCTACCCTGTTATTTCCGAGACTAAGCAGCAGTAGAACAAATCTCTCTACCAATCTTCCGCAATTCTATCAACTCACATTGAGACTGCAACCCTCCCGCTGAGGTAATGTTTACACGTATCTTTGCAGCTTTATCCCATTAAGTGTTCTTTGAATAGGCTGAAGGGTGGCTTGGACGACCTCCAAACAATGGTCGCCCATTTGAATTGGAGGAAGTCATCTCCGTTTGCCTTCCTTCGTGGTACGCTGTGTCCTCAGGGTTTGTCTACGGAAAATCTCCGGGACATTGCAAGCTTATCAATCCACACCAACGTAAGTCGCGAGGACATGGTGCATTCTCGATTCTCGACACAGGGCCGGACAATCTTCGCACGACGAGACGTATCTCGCGGATTCTCGCAGGATGAAGTAGGAATATACAATGCTTGGAGCAAAGCACATGAACTGAAAGAACCTTTCTTGATGTGGTGCGCAATTTCCCTGACCATATGACACAGCCTGAATCAGCGTCACTCTGGAAAGGCACCATTTACCGAGCTATCCAATCCCCACTTCTTTCCCTCCGATTTTTCCAGACGCCCGACCGAGAGCACTCAAGATGTTATCTTCGTTATCAACGTCTCCGTCCACAGGAGGTCAACTATCTAGTTATGCCCATTTCGTGGAGAGCGCAGCAAAACGGCACGATAGCGCACTCTTGGCGATGGGACTAGAAGATGACGAGGTGAAGGAATTGGTCAGTGCCTTGTGGGATATTGTAGACGAGTATGGTGACAACGAGGACGGCGGTGGTGTTCTGAGTGAGGGTATGGGTGAAGATGAGGAGTGATTGGAATTACTGTATCAATTGGACCTGGGTTGGCCCGTGGATACCGGCGTCGTTTCCAGGTACAACACGACAAGGCTGCTGCTGTTTAATAGCAATGGAGATGAAATGCGGGGATCATTCCGATGGAGTCGGACTAGTGCCACAAGCATGCATAAGTACGGTTGGAACTTGGCGGGCGGACCAAATTGATTTCATACTCGAATGTGAAGAGACTCCTACTAAGCATGTATTGTGGTCGTGTCTTACATTACCCCCCACCCCCACCACGACGTGCTACATGCTACATCAAGTCGAATCCATCGAAGCCCGCGGTGGGTATCAACTCGGAGTCGAGTATACAAGATTCACCGTGTTACTTATTCCTTGATTTTGCAAGTGGTGCCTGGCAGGCCTTCAGGAGCCAGGGCTGGTGGGCTGTGGAGTTGCCACGAATCATGAAGAGGCCCGACGATCCCTCTTGGACCTCCAGCTTGTGATGCAGCCTGACCTGAACAAGAATACCGTTAACAACTTCTGGCCGCTGGCGGTTCATGGTCAACTCCCGATCACCCTGGACCATCAACCACCATCCGCAGAGCAGTTGAGATGAACGACAGTTCAGTAGCTCTTTCGCACCAGAGTCCCGTTGGCCCACGGCGAGCATCCAAGCGATCCAAAAGGTGTCTTACGGCATGACCGCGGCGGGGTCCAAACGGAGAAGTGAGTACTCCGGCAATGTCGTCCAGTGCCTACAATTTGTCGTGGTTGACAGTTTGGAGCAAATGTTGTGTACTACGGTGGGTGATACAATTTGGTGCGCTCTGATACTAAATCGAATTCGCGAGCGAATGTCAGGCAACTCAAAGGACACAGCTCGGATGCCGTACATCTGGCGGTCCGACGACTTCCAAGCAAAGATAAATGAGGCATAGTACGGCGCGTTATTACCCACACGACCCAGATTAATGGAACCGAACTGGCGAATCCCACTTTCCTCAGGCCTGTTCTCACCATCGACGTGGTAGACCTTTGCTAGGATGAACAATGAGCAAGTCGATCACCAAACGGTCAACGACGGCCTTCCGAATCTCCTTGATGCTTCTCAAGGCCACAGTAGCCTCAATCCCGTAGGGGATCTGGTAACTTTGATCGCGCACAGCACTGGGGTGGAGGGACTCGAAGCCCGCGCGGAAGGTCTGTTACCATCCATTGCATCTGATGGACTACAAGGTGAAGTGCACACTGTACCACCGCCCTCGAGTTCCCATGTTCCTACCATCGACGATATGGCGCTATCACAAGAGCCTCCTTCAGGTCCGAGTTTCGCTATTGAAGAGACCTTCAATGTCCTCGAATCATCAACGGGGAATCCTATAGCTCTCGTCAGTAATGTAGCGAGCGTTACTGCGAATACCTCCACAGAGGACATCAAAGACAAGGCACAAGCGATGGTACTAGGCAAGCTGCGCGCCGTCGTCTTCGTTTACGCTGCCAAGCTTCCCATCGTGGGCTCGTACTTTGTTGACACCAAACGTGTCGGTGGATCCAATGTCGATCCTTCCCCTACCGAGACTACACCTTTACTGGGTGCCCTTCACGATCCCAAGGCTTTCGCGACTGCACAGGCCGAGGGATTGCTTCACCGCCTGATATCCCCTCTGTTAAGTCGTCTCCCTGATGTCGATGCCCTGGATAGCGCGGAATCGGACAATTATGGACCACTCTTCAAGATTTTCGTAGAGTGTTACGTTCTTGCGAGGGATGGTGGTGGATGGTTGTTGTGAGTGGCGGCTCCATACAAGGTGCTTCACAATACACTAAACCATGTTGAAGCACACACTTGCAGGAACATTCGCTCGTCATAGCGCCTACAGTATCCTTGGGACATTTGTCGACCACTGATCTTGCGGCCAGCACTATTGGCACAGCAGTAGCAAGTGTGACAGGATATAGTATCATCCAGGGTT
>JBBPSD010000521.1:0-22342 GCA_038093415.1 Xerocomellus chrysenteron | reverse complement strand
TCATGACATCATATCCTTATCAGCCAATAGCTGATTCACCTCTTATCTCTTATCATACTATACAGTTATGATATTAGAGTTCAGTATCAATATGTACAAACAGTACTAGATACTATATAAGATGGGCCTTACAGCCTATCTCTCTATCGAACCTGTTCTTTCCTCTCACTGGTTCACTCCTAAGCCTCTCTGCTTATACTTGAACCACTTCAATACTTTGTCACCATCCACAAGAACCTGTCTACGTGAGTCTCCCACTAGACACTCATCCCTTCATGTTCCTGCGCTATCGGGATCATATTCCCGATATTGTGCTCCATGTCAGATGTGGTCAGAAAGTGGGAAATAAAGGTTGACAAACCACTGATTTCTGTGACGGATGATGCCTGGGCTTTGGTGCTTGTGTGTTGGCAGAAACAAGGTGGATATGACGCTGTTCATTACCATCAGCTTCGGATGGAGAGAAAAATGTACCACTCACATGATGACCATCTTGGGGCAGTGGGATTGTGATCATGAGCAAAGCAGCAGGGCTAATAAAGGCCATTAGTCTATTGTGTTGGAAACCGACTAAAAGGGAAACAACTAATTTGTATTGAAAATAAAGCGAGATCGCCAAGGGCAATGGTTGCCATAAGTCATTGTCATTGTCAAGATTGTCGTGAAAGACACTGCTTGTCCTACATCATGCATTGTTGTAAATGTTTTTGTAAGTCATTGTAAGTCACCAGGATACCAAGTACATAGAAATATGAAATGATATATTCCCTGACTGGCATTTTCTCTCTGCAATGGTCCTTTGCATCTGCACCATCTGTGGGGAGGTGGGAAGGGAAGTCAATAAAGAAGAAAAATGGAACCATGAGCGCAATGACTGCAATTGTGTGCAGCACCATAATGGGGCATCTGCTGAGGTATGGATGATATTCATCTATGTGGTCTAGCATTAGTGGCTGAACAACTGGTCTAGGCAAGCTATTGCAATGTGATGGCTGCAATGGCTAGGTTATCAGTCAAGAAGGTAAATTAAAGACCTTGTACATGGTCAGGACACCTATGCAATGATGATACTACAGAGTGCATCAATCGAGGACATCACAAGGGACATTTTCAAGATGACCTTGCAAGAGGAAACAATATGTTCTGAGCATTGTGAAGCCACCACCACATCGAATGTGGTACTGAGTCCATTTTCACTGTGATGATTCAACAACACTGCAGGCGAGACTTTCGCAGCACTTGCAATCATAGATCATGAGCTACATGAACAGATGAAGAGAATTTCAACTGTCATAGAGGGCCTAGATGTGCAGGGAATGCAGGAAATGGTTTTGAAAACAGTGGAGGATGAGTTACTTTGGTTGATGGAGAAGAGGAAGAGAATCATGCACCTATACACCACAGGGGACGAGACAAACAGGTTACTCTGTGGTGAATTGACCAGAAACATAGATTGTGTTCATGTGGTGGTCACAACCATCAAGATAACTTTGGAGGTTCGGACTCCATAAAACGTGGATCAGAAGAGCCAGGCAGTGAAAATAGTCCATATTGGTGAGATGCCTTCAGAGATTATTATCTTTGGTTGCTCATGAGTTAGTAGAGCGTAAATCTCACCAAGGTTTCCATAATGCTAACCTGACTATCCTTTTGCCCATGGTCATTGCACTTATTCTTAATGTTTTCGGTCATATCACACGCCCTTGGTGTAACACTCTATTAGGCCTGCTGAACCTTCTGCTCAGCACCATTCTTGGTGATCCAACTATGGAAATAGGGAAGAGTGCTCAGTTTGGTGGGGGGTATCTCCCCAGTGACATACACACAGTTTGGAAAAAGTTTAACCTTGGTCCCTCCACCCACACCTATGCTACATGCCCCTGTTGCTGTTGCATGTACCCTCCCGACGGAGGGAGGGGGCGGACGGTTTACCTCAAGTGTTGCACATTCAAGAAGTACCAAGACAGCAAGCCCTGCGGATACTTGTTGGTCAGAGTGGCAAAGCATGGCAGCACCAAAGTTACCCAACCTATCAAACTTTTTGTGGTCCAAGATTACAGTGATTTTGTGGCAGGACTGTTGAGTTGTCCAGGTATGGAGAAAGCTATGGAATGGGAAATGCTGCTTAATGACAAACATCAGCTCTGGGATATCAAGGATGGAACAGTAATCACCAAAATTCAGGGTCCCGATGGTAAAATCTTCATGGATGGATTAAAGAGAAGCAACCTCTGGCTAACCCTTAAGGTAACAAGGCTGCCGGGAAGAAGAAATCAGTGGGTTCAATTGCGATGACTATCCTCAACCTTCCCCCAAGTCTTCGGTACAAGACTGAGAATGTCTATCTAATGGGTGTCATCCCAGGGCCAAAGGAACTCTCCCTAGAAGAGATTAATCACTTCCTCTGACCCCTCGTTGACTTCTTCTTGGCTGCCTGGAAAGTGGGAACTTGGTTCACAAAAACCACTGCTCATGCTATGGGTCACCTGATATGATCTGTGATTGCTCTAGTCATCAGTGACTTGCCAGCTGCTCACAAAATTAGTGGCTTTGTGGCTCCTACATCATGACATCTGTGTAACCTCTGCTGGTTACAAAAGTCAGATATTGGAGACTTTGATGCTGACAGTTGGAAGTGACATACTTTCCAAGAGTACTGTGATGCTGCCATCCAATGGAGAGATGCGGATATGAAAAAGCAACAAGATACATACATATGATCTTCAAAAAGACAGGAGTGTGCTGGTCTGAGCTTCTTCATCTGCTGTACTGGGACCCCACTCATTTCCTTGCTATTGACAGCATGCACAACCTTCTCCTTGGGCTGACACAGTTTCAATTCAGGGACCTCATCATCATTGATAAGCAGGAAAATCAAGACTTACGCAAATCCCTGGCACCAGCACTCAAGCCTGCAGACCCTGCAGAGTTAGATAAAGGCAAAAAGATATTAAGGAATAGTCCAACGGAGGCAGCACTGAGTCGCCTATGTACACCCGTCTTGCTCGCACTTCTGGAAGAATGTGATGTGGTGGGATCTTTGGAGTCTTCACAGAAGCATCCCAGAAAGAAGGATATGGTTCATCTATTGATGGTGAGATACTTGCAGCTCACATTATATACTAACTGATGTGATGAAGTCTTTACCATCTCCGTTGACCCATCATCAGGTTCCCATGGATGTAGATGGTAAAGATGGGGATTGTGAGATCCTATTGGGGCATGACATTGTGGAGGAGTGCAGTGAACAGCAGTGTCGGAAGAAAAAAATGAGATCACGTGAGCCACTAACTGAAAATGAAATCAACAATATTCAGAAATGTTTAGGAGCAATAACAAGGTTGACCTGGCATTGAGGTCCACCGATCAACCTCAGCAATGCAGCTCACAGCAAGCTAAAAGCAGAACAGTGGAGATTAAGCATTGAATTCAATTTACCTGTGACACTCTTCAAAAAGTGGGGGTTAGACTGTGATGAAGATATACAGAGTGCCTGAAGGAAGAAACTTGCCCATAGCACCATGCTCTTGGCTATGGCAGTTAGGTGGGGCACGTCTCACGTCACATCTGAAAATCATGCAACACAGTTACGAGTCCCCTGAAAGGGGCGAGTTCTTACATGCACATGACAGTGTGCCTGGATTCTGATATAACAGATTCATGTGAAAGTGTACAAACAATGGTGATCCTCTTGATACCCGGCAGTCTTCACTGTTGAGAGACGTGCATGAAACGATTGACAAAGACCTCACCTGCTCCTAGGATCACAACAACAGCTAGAAAATGAATGCCGTGTCGCACGGCTTCTGCAAGTTGTGCAAATCTAGAGTTGTGCAAATCTAGGGCTGTTCTGGGATGATTACTTCCGCCATCCTATGGTTCAAGTTGGAGATTCTCGGCAGATTCCTCACTATCCTTGTTGACCCTAATATGAAATGTCACCTCGCCCGTCTTTGCTGTCTGGCCCATCCTGGCACACATGGGGTGTCGCCCATCTTTGCTGTCTCAAATGTCATGCTGCCCCCCCCTGGCCCATCCATCTGGCCCACCCCCAAGGCCTCGCTGCCCATCTCGACCATCATGCAACTGTCTCATTCACATTGCATGTGCTGCCCCATCCCCACTGCGTTGTCTCCCCATTGTACCATCTCTCTCGCCGACTCTATCATCCCGCTATTGCCTGAGCATGATGATAGCCACCACCAGGCCCATCACTGTGTGCTGGACTAGCAGACTCTTTATTATATCTCCGGCATATCAGTTACCATACAGACACCACAAATCCAGTTTGTTATAGTTACAGGGATGTAAATACAATCATGTTGTGACAGCTGTATAGTATGTACACAACAATCGCCCTTACCCAGAAGTGTTCATTCTCTTCATGCTCTTGCTCACTGCATCTGTGTCATTGTCTGTGTAGTATGTGCGTTTGGGTGTAATTTTATGTTCCACGTTGACTGTGGTGATCAGATTCATGAATGTTGCCATATAACAGCATTGGTCTGCTGCCTGAGTTGTTTCGTCAGTAGGGGTCATTTCAGAGTATGGTGTTAGACATACTGCACTTTACAATGAGTCAATTAAAGCGAGAGATCTGAGAACTAGTTGCATTCAAGCAGCATTACAGCCAATGTTGTACATATGCCACAATCGAGAAATTGGCTTCGACCAGATCGCCAAGCTGAAAAATCAATGGATTGCTCGTCAGAAATCTAGATTGATCATTACCGCACACTTAGCATTGCTTGTGTATGTATCATCACTGGTCCGTGCTTACTTTGTATATTCCATGTCTGGTTTGTAATAGCCGACTCAATTTTCTTCGAGGTGACTGAACTTATATGCTGCCAGTCAGGCAATGACATTGTTTGGGTTGACCCCAGGTTGGAATGGTACCATAGGTGACGGATAGAGTCAATGTTGGGACATGAGGTATCTATTGCTGAGGTCCAGCATGCACTGGCCATGGAAATTCTCTGGTTGCCATGGTTGCATGCTTCCTGGCGCATAGTTGTGAGTGAGTCTCATATATGCACCATGAATCGTGGCAATTGCTTCATCAAATTCAGTACAACCAAGACCGGCAAGGGTCATGGATTGTTTTAAGTATCTTGCAACATTGGGATTACTGAGATATGGGACGTCAGTGTGATCGGAGCTAACCACAACTTCCTGTCACACTCACTGTGGCATGTTTAGTATTGGCGGCAAGTCCTTTCTCATCAAGAATCCTTGAATCCCAAGGACAACCTTGTTGAGCATGCCTGTTTCCTTGTCTTTGCATACCATTTGACAGTTCTTTTCCTTGTTGAGGGGGGACACAAACCAATTCTTCAGATAGTCGGCATCCTGTATTAACTGTAGCTTTTTCATTGCCATTGATTCATATACACACATACCTTGTTGTAAGCTAAGTATTGTTCCACTGTGTTCTCTTTGTGTTATGTAACCGTACATTCCACCAAAAGATACTCTGGCAGTGATTAAGTTAGCCTAAAGTTTGAATGAGATACACAGTTCTTACTAGCATGAGTAAAGTCGTAATGCTCATCCATCGATGTAGAGAAAGGTTCAAATAGAGGTTCAAATAAAGGACATCCATGTCTTTCCTGGCTAATAATCTCCCTGCCCCCACCCCATCCTCGTCTGAACCTGATAGCCACCGCTGTCTAGCAGTCAATCTCACACAGACACAGACATGCACTTGCTCTGCTTTGCCTTGTCCTTGCCTTTACCCTTTGAATCCCTCCTTGCTTCCAATGTCCCATATCCAACACTTCTTGTGCATGCATGTCGGTGCAAGTGTCAAAAATTGAGATCGCGCAAAAGGCAGATCCACATACCTGGCGCATCCATTTCTGGTTCATGCTCCAATCCACAGGGAAGAAATACGCCAAACACTATCTCAGCTCTTGATTATCAGCCATATCAGATGAGGGATTGGCCATGACAAGACTCTTTAGGACCTGTTGTGTGTGCACAAACATTATCAGCACCATCCAAGTGTCAGACCCAGTGAGAAATGACTATGATTTAAGGTGTCGGGGGATGCCCGGTTATGTTTTTCTACTCGGTACACATCACATCATTATGTAGCACAACTTGCTAATAAAACAGGAATGTTATGCATGCTTCTACATCACGGCCGATGACTAGAAATGATGTTCTGAGGTACGCCATAGCAGAGCAGATCCTGACATACCGTATTTCTGCACAACTGTGCTTATGTAATATGTTCGCAACTGATAACCAATGATACTAGGTGTTATTTGCATTGAGGGATATCTGCTCACAAATGATTCCTAATGTCACACAATCTGCTTGTAGCTGTTCACAAATCACCATATCTGATGCGACCAACTACATATGCCATCTATTGATATATGCTATGTAATGGTATAACTGTACACTGTATAACTGACCTTCCACATACGTTCGAGCAGGTGCAAGCAAAGAAAACGAGTAAAAGCATGTTCATGTTCCGGAAAGGATAGTGAGCAAGGGGATGTGGAAAAGAGCAATGAGATGATGCACAAGAGAGTTGGGGCATCTGACTGGAGTTGTTCCCTGAGAGGTGACACGAATAAAGCACTGAATGTTTGAACAAGAGAATGAAATCGACTTGTGGAGAATAAGGTGAGACGGTGTGCGAGGGACAGCTGGATCACAATGACAGGCAATGGAATGAGACTGGAGAGCAACATGAGATGATGCGATGACATGCGAGCAATAGACAAGAGGCGGTTGACTGGCTAGTGGAGTGTTCCTTGGGACACGGTGTGGTCCTACGCATTCTTCTCCAACTGCAGCAGTGTCAGTACATGTTGGCCAGAGCATCTGGATGATGTACCAATTCCTTGACTTCGTTTTTGTATGCCTCGAGGTTAGATTAGTGATAGACTCAAACACACTTGTAGCAAATTAATACATACCTCATGCTGCTGCTCCTTGAGTTGATCATTCCAATATGCATGGAACTCATTGCAATTTCCATTCTCATTGATCTGCACAAGCCAGTGTAAGGTGCACAGATTGCTCAAATACAAATAGTTAGTAGCACGGAGCCGCTCTGAAGCGAACAACTCACTATGCCGTTTTGTTTTTGGTTGGTTGCATCTTACTCTTTTGGTTAGAACTTGTTTTGCCTTTGCTGTTTGAAGGCTTGCTACTTGCTCCTACACCTTCCCTGCTGCCCATGTCTATGTTTTTAGCCACGAAATCAGGCATTGGGGGGAGGGGAGGAAGTTTGAGGATCACAGACTTCTTTGCAAGACTTGAGCTACAAAATATGTTAATATATGATATTATATGAGTGGCATGAGACTATACAGTGGATTAACATCAATAGGAGTGGATGCGATGTCCTCAGATGGTGTTGTGAGAGCCTGAGGTTCGGTTGCATGGCCTGCAGACAGATCCGAGTTAGGATCCAACATCATCTCTTGGGCTACTGTTGACATGATTGGAGCTTCGGTTTCGTGAGCACTGGATGGTTCCATGTCGGGAGTCAAGACAAGAGTGGGAGTAGGTGGGCAAGGATTGGATTGGCTTGAGACTGATGCAGAAGACTTGGAGCTGAGTATAAGCAAAAAAGGTTTGGATATGTCCCCTTGGGGTATCGCCGACGATGCAGATGGTTCCATCTTACAATCCATGATGGGAGTTGAAGCTGTGGACAAAATATTGGATTGGCTCGAAATGACATAGAAGAGCTGAGTGGAAGCGGCAAAGGACTCAATATGTCTCCTTGGGGTATTGCTGGCAGTGTTGAGAGAGAGATTGGCAAAGGTTGGCGAGCAGCAGGCTCACCATTGGGACTACATGCAACTCATTGGTCAAAATGTCCGGGGCGGTGGCTGGTGTCACTGGGGTGATATCATTTGCTGGCCAAAACAAGTGTTAGTATGTTCAATTAAGTCATACTTTACTGACCTCTCAATCATTTCTCTGTTGGCTCAGACTTGACTGGTTTTGCCTTGAGTTTCTTGCTCACGCTGCCTGTTGGTTCATCGCCAGCTGCAGCAAGTTCATCCTCCTGCTTGACTCGGCGACTTGCAATCCAGTTTCCTTTGTTGTCCAAATTGTTGTGGACCCACCCAAGGTAGTCGACTGAGCAAAGAAGATCAATCTTCCAGTTGTTTTCTGCTAGCTGTGGAAAGGGGAAAGATTTATATGTGAGGAAGAATACAACCTCTTTGGCAGAGGCATTGGCTTTGCCCCAGCTCTTTGGAGCCATACCCTTGATGATGAGTTTGGCCCAGCAGCCTCGGATGGTCTTGTGAATAGCCTTGAGGGTTACATTGGAAACTGTGTTGCCCTGCTTGTCTTCTATAAACGCAAATCTGTATCGGGGATTGCTGTGGGCCTCAGCAGTATTTGTCCATTCATTATATTTGCTTTGGGTCCAAAAGCGGAGCTTCGGGTATAAGTTGGCACGCCATGTCACACTAGGCACATCAGTTGTTGGCTTTTGTAATGATGCTGATAACTGGTCCAGCATCATTCTAGATATGATGCAATATAATCAGCATATATTATTGACATTGAAATGACTTACTTTAGGGTGTTGTGCTCGTTAGTCACCCTCATGAGCTGCATTCCAAGTATCTTGTGATGCTCTTTAAAAGTGATAGTTTCCTGCATGTATGCCTGATATGGATGCATATAAAGTAATCAGCCTCATCTCAAAGAGTGATCCTACCTGGGAATAGCCAAGTGATGGCTGACTAGGATTAATTGGATTGATCGGATTAAGGTTTGTTGCTTGGAAGATTAAGGGGGCGGTGCTACCATGACCAAAAAAGCCCACGTCAAGCATGTTCTCAGAGACACCTATAGTACTAGTAGTATTAGTTGAGAACCCATTACTGGTATTAAAGCAGGAGAAATCGCAGTTTCCATCCATTATGAATTGGAAGGAGGGTAAAGGGATGTAGACTCGGAGGAACACAAGTAAACACATAGGACACAAGGGATATACAGTTCTAGTAACTCCAACTTGGCTATATCCAGGTGTGCTAACCTAACAATGTAACCTAACTCGTTTGCATCTCTTCTCTCGATATGACTGAGCCAATCACCAAGCTCCTCATGCCAAAAGCACCCCAGATCCAGATGTCTGGGAATGTTATATTATTAGATATCAACAATGTTGTTCCTGGCTGGGAAACCTACATGTTTACTCTGGATGCCATCCACCCCGGAGAGAAGGTAGACACCTTCAATCCCTTATTTCACTGTTGACTTTACTCTTTCCAGAAAATTATCCTATGAATCAAGCATCATGCTGTTGATAATCAGTCCGTGTAAGTGCCCAATGAATGAGTTCATAGTAACTGCAAAGTGTATTGATCCAGTTCGGTTGCAGAGAAGTAACAACAGAAAATACAATTGCATCTCACGAGATGGTTGTCAATGCAGCATTGTAAGTGTTATTGTTGTGTTCAACCCCATATACTGATACAATCCATAGACAAATGGACAGTCACAAAGCATCTACTGTACCTATTAAAGAAGATCCTGGTATTGTTCTCAAGCTTCAACTACCCGACCCAGTCAAACTAGAAGATGAAGAGATACCCCTTGATATTACAGCTGACTATATTTGGTGCGTCGGCCAGTGTAAATAAGACATCTCTAACTATTTTGATTACAGTTGCTCAATCATCCCATGTCATCTGCTCATCCGTCGTAACATACCCAGTCGCATCTACCCTTCAAAATATTTAATTCACACTTTTGACACCACCTTCCTTTCCCTCAAAAATTCCGAGAAAAGACTGTCACCGGAGGAGTATGGTGAGAGATTGAGAAAGCATCTGCCGTTGGCATAGCTGCTCCGAGTTGTTTTTTATTACATAGCTGTCATTGTGTCCTATTGTCGTGTTCTGCTGCTGTTCTGTGATGTAGGACCCAGTTGTTATGCTACTATCCAAGTAGTTTGTTGTTGCAAAACCACCCGTTCAATAGAACAAATGTAAGACATGTATTTGAGATCAAAAAACATATGCATAATATACTCGACATCCACACCGTCACCGTTTTCATCCTCGTCATCACCTGCTTCTGAGTAAACACTATAAGGTACCCCAAGATCTGAAATATCGACACCTGGTTTCTCCATCATACAAAACAACTGGGCTTCGACACCATTCAGTAATGTTAATATGTGAGGGATCATTGCAACGACACTGTGGATGCTCTTGACCTCGCAAATGGAGAGGTTATCCAGCAAGATAGATGCAGCAAGAACTTGTGACGAGAGGTGTAAGAGGTTGGGGTCTGGTTCCAAATATAGTTTGACAATGTCAATGTTTGCGAAGGTCCACTCCTCCTGGGCACGGGATGTGGATTGAATAGCCAATCGAGTGAAGAACTGGACTTCTCCAACTTGAACCTTGTCATCATAGAGAAACTGTAGAAAGAACATGTAAGTTTGTGTTAAAAGAGACTAGCAAGAGACATACCTTAATGTTCCGGGAGACTCGTAAGTTCTCCTGTGACTTGAGCGTCTCCCTCCAGGCAGAGCAAGCAATTTGCCCGTTCGGAAGGAGTAACCTTGCCCATTTATCAAAACGATAAATCTCTTGATTCAGAGGTAAATAGTTGCATAAAACTTGAGTGAGAGTGTTGTCCAGAGAGACAGGTACTTTGACTGTTTACAAAGAAGCATGTACAGTAGCTGTCGCCGAGGCCAATAGAACCACAGGGAGGTCCTTTGGGAGAAGTGTCGAGCTCTGGCATGATAGAAATCAGCGAATTGACTTGGGAGCGGCAAACGCCCTCTTGAGCGATGTTTGCATATGGTTTGGAGGGTTGGTAAATCTGTTGACCCAAGTTACCAATAGTTCATTCCATGGTCCACTGTGCATAGCAGATCGGAGGCCCTTTTTGAAAAGCCTCTGGAACAAGATGAATGACTTGGTGCACAGCAGGACGAACAAAGTGGATGCAGTTGTGACAAAGCTGGTAATAAAAGAGTTCAAAGTTGCGTTCCAGACACAAAGGAGAGCATGAGCATCTTTGAGCTGTTCGTGGGTTAGAGAATATTGGCATACAATTTGGAATCCATGAATGAGCTGGCAGTAATGGGACCAGTATTTCAAAGGAAGTATACTGTAGAGAAGGATGGAAGCGATACTGAACATGTATAACTGGAATTCCCAGGTCTTGTACTCTGGGTATTGATCTTCTCGGCAATATTGCATGGTTTGCGGTCGTATGAACCAGGGAGGAACTGCCAGCAGCTGCAATATCTTCACCGTGGGAGACCCAGAGGTTCTCGTCCCTAAAAACTGCCCATTCCCATGTGGACTTGTCATCGCCAGGGCCAATGTCCATCTCGCCGCACCAAAGGGAGATAAGTAGGTCCGAGATATTTCCAGCTAGATGCATGATATCGGTTGTCATACATAAGGGAACACCCAGTAAATGTGAGGGATCGAGGCCGAGGATTAGGGGGGGTTTTGTGAGGCCAGTCTCTGTCTTCATCTTGTCCCATTACATCTGATTGGGGACAGAAACAATCGTGTGAAGGTTTTAGGAGTAGTCAGAGGAACCACCAGCAGGAAGCTTAAACATGTCGATATCAGGATGATTACTTCCCTCAGGAACTCAATCACGCGGACATACAGTGGCTCAAAAAAGTGTCCCAATATTTGCATGTTTTTCACTAAAGTCGATAACCCCTAACCACATCTAATGTGGGTGCTAACATATGAGTACATCAAATGGAGTACCTACTCCTGGCTTGCTATGGGTGTAAGGGTTAAGAGATTTGGATAAGATCTGATGAAATGGCAGTCATTTCAAAATAACATGTCATTGGGACACTTATTTGACCCTATATTTATCAATCATTATATGATATGTAACATAGGCATTAGACAATAATTGATGATTTCTATGTTGCCAAGCTGTGTAATTATGTAAGTGTCATATCGGGGTCCTCCATCCCTTCTGGTATCGGTAAGTTCCTTCAAACCACTGTGAAGTGCTCCTTCCTTCTATCTGCTGATATCACTCCAAATATTAGATCAATTCTTCCTGGACGAAGGAGCTCCCCATCCTTGAAGAATACGTAGCAGTCTCTTCATAATGCCTGGTGTGTCATGAACTGTATGCCTGATAAATAGCAGCGCCTGTATGCTGTGACCTTGCCTTCCTGACAATTTATTCCAGCAGCCATCAACATATCCACCATGTGTGCTGGTATTGGAATCTCTTTGGTAGCGTCATGGATGTCCATGTTTGATCTGTTGTTCTTGACTGAAATTTCGTGGAGAAGCCTCATATCTGCGTCAAAAGAGGTATTGCCTTGTGTATCCCTGCACTTCTGCAGACTGGTGCTAGCATGCTGGATGATAGCCATGGCCTTTGGATTTTAGAGGATGGCTTTTACCTTGGCCCCTGCACAGAAGTTGAGAAGCATAGTTTCTTCCAGTTCACCTTTCATTTGATGAGTTTCCTCTAAGCTGTGAACCCTTATTGCCACTCACCAATTTTGTGGTTTGTCTTAGTTTTTTTGCAATGTCCCAATGATCCGCTCAAAAGGAAACATCCACCATCCATGCATTGGACCATATTTGAGAAGGAATTCATGGATATGCAGTGCTGCATGGTGATTTGGCCTCAAAGTGATGTCTGGGAAGATGTCCTTTACACATTCAAGGTAAGCCCGCATATAGTTGATATACAGTAGAGGGCCATCAAGTGGCAATATGAGTCCATGTAAAAAGCACCTTAGTGACAGTATATAGTGACAAGAGCCTTTTTGTTATTGCAAGTATTTAGTTCACTACACTCCAATCCATTGTAGAATACTTTAATAAATTTACCACTGCTACTTAGTCCATCATGAAACCACACATTACCTTCAGATTCAAACATCTGCATCGTAAAATGGTTATCACCAAAGTACAAAATCCCTTTAAGCTTCAAAACAGTATTTCTAGCAACACCCATAAACTTGATTGCATCAGAAATTACAAAATCAGTTGGCATTGAAGAAACATCAAAGGTAATTACATGTGGTATTTTAGGGAAATGAATGTGATCATTGTATACAATATCACAGATAGCACAGATAGGAGGCTCTTCAAGTTGAAATAGGGAAGATGCCCATTCAGACACAGATCGAGCTGTACCATGCAGAATATCAAAGTGAGTAGGATTATTGGAGCTACAAATATGCCTTCTATGACAAGATGAACAAGAAATCCAACCAGGAGCTCATGATGAAAAAGAAGACAGGCAAGTTCATTGACACTAGCAAAATGTCTACCCTTAGGAAACAGTTAAGGTTATGCATTATGAACAAGCTTCCTGACATTATCTCGGACTTCAGAGAATGTGGTTTTTCTCACTATGATTTGCTGAAATCCTTTTATCAGTTCTTGCATATATACACTTTGGGATTTAAACTTGTTGTTCCAGTAACTAGCATTTTCATTCCATATTCCAAACAACATTGTGAATAGTGAATCTTAAGCACAACTCCAATTAATCCCATCCCATGCAACTACAACTGAAGTGGGAGAAGCAAGTAACGGAACATTAAATGACAAGGATTCACTATGGCTGATAGATTGACTACCTTATGCAATCTTATGATTGGCAGCCAATTGATTTTAGTCCAGTAAAGAAGGGGAATAAGGGAGGGACCGGGTAACGCAAATTACAGGATCTGGTGGGCCAGGGAGACAACAATATGAGAGAAATATAGACACAGGGAGCTCAAACTGCGCACCTGGTGGGACAGGGAGAGAACTGGCTAGAATGGAGATTGAAGCGCAGCATCTGTGGCCCACCAGGCAGAGTTTGAAAGAGGTGGCTGGCGAGGCAGGATGCTTCCTGGAGGCTGACTAGACCAATTAGTCTTGTGTAAACAAGCTTTAAACCCAAGTAATGCAACCTTTATGCATCAATTCAGTTCTGCCATGATATGGTCAGACCGTTCCCTTTGTGCATCACCACTTGCATTACTTCATAGCATACTACTACTTGTGTTTGTTCACTCTATTGTTCACTTGGTCGTCATGCATCACTTTGTAAGCTACTTTTTCCAGTGTTCGAGTTGCCCTACAGAATAAATGTATCACTTACAATATTCATTTTCTATTTCCACTATCGCAGATCTCGGGCCCCTCCTTCCAGGCCAGAACAGTAGTTGCCTGCTGGGGGTGCTTGGGCTGGATGCGTCTGAAGAAAAGACGCCAAGCTTGATCTGGAACTGGCGGCCCTTTGCGGACGGTAGGTTATGCTTGGGCTTGCTAGCTGAAGTGCGGTTTCCAGAATGGGGAAAAGTGGGAGGCAGGCCTTGGCAGCAGCGAGAAGATTAAGGGACAATGGCAGCCCCCGGATGGGACTTGCAAACGGAACCTTGAACCTTCTCAATGGGGCCCTCAATCTCAATTTCCACATCTGTCTCAATGTCAGCGGGAGGGGGGCTGGAAGGTATGGATAGGGTGTCGGCATGAGATGTAGAGGCAGCAGGAAGCAGTTTGGCTGTAGAGAGGAACATTTGTACTTTGTTCATTACTGCCTCTGCAACCGCGGCGGAGAAATCAGGGAGCATCTCTGACAGCACGGACTTCACTGCATCCTTGTCGACCTGATTGCCCCAGAATCTTACCACAGTGATTGGTTCTTGCACCAGGAATGGGCCCAGGCCAAGGAAGGAATGCCACTCCTGACATATCCATTGCTGCTTCTCGATGCCATTGTGCGTGAAATGTGGATGATCACTGAACACTCTTCCATAGTGCCCGAGATCGATGTCAGTTGAGTGGTCTGTAGCCTCTGCAAGTACATCGTCCAGCGCTGTGAACGTAGTGTCGGCAAATATGAAGTGCCTTGCCATCGCGATCGCCCCTTGGCGATAGTCCTGGCAGCCCCAAGGGCAATTGAACAGCTCACCATTCTTGGCCACAAACCTGGGGTAAAATTGTTTGGATTCCAGCCTCTTCCCCTCCCACATGCAAAGGTAGCTGTCCCAACGAATACCCAGGTTAGAAAATAAAATAAAAAAATAAAAATAAAAATGCAACTCTGACTGGAAAGCCTCAGGTTTGATGCATCTCCATCACTTCTGCGCCATATGCAACTCCGACCAGCAATGCTTCTGCCTCTTGCAGACCACCTCTGATTAGTTCCAGCAAGATTTTGGAAACCTGTGAAGGGGGAAATGATGGGATGCAAGAGTCCCTTCCAGCCACATTTCTCATCTTGCTGTCCCTTATCAGGAAGAACATCTCCCAGTTCCGGAACTGAACATTATGCTGCCGGTCGCCATTCCTTATTTGCATTCACAGAAACTGAGATGCCCACATCAAAACCCTAGTCATGATGAACAGCATGTGGAGGACATTGTTCCACATTCTCTTGCATTTTGCAAGCAACAGCTTTACCTGAGGGATGTACCAGCAAAGTTTGTTCTTGTAGTTTATGTGTGCAAGTCGGTAAACGTCCACGAGGTGGTTAAACATGTGCCAGCACTTTTCGCAAAATGGCCTTTCGTCCAAGAAGCTGTAGCCCTGTAGGTCGTTTGAAAGGTCGTTGACCACATGAATCTCTTCTGGCATGACCTGGTTGCACTGAATGATGTCCTTGTATGTCGTCCAAACCTTGTTGATCGCTGATCACAGTCCTTCGCACAGCAGGTCCAGCGACATTGTTTGAGTCCCGACCATGAATGCCTGATAGTCGTTGGTTATCGTGACCTTGGGGTCCTTGACTTCTGACATCGCCAAGGACGAGGCATATTGCAAGAGCTCCATCACAAAGTTGAAGGGCATCAGCAACCCCAGCTTCGGCACTGATGTGTGTAGCTTCCCCACCTGCCTGCAACCCAAGGTAAACTTTCATGACTGGCTTTGTGAATGCCACCACTCACTCCACCAACTCCTCCTCATTTTCTGGCTGTTAGACGAATGCCTGCAGCAGCATCATCTGTCACATCATACATATACAGTACTTCAGCTTCGCCAAGTCTGGCGTGAGTGTTAAGGTCATGCAAACTCTGGAGTTGGTCGGAGTTGGTTGGGACTTAGCCTTAGCTTATGTGCTATGCCCTTGCTGTTATTTGGGTCCCAGAGAAGCGGAGCAGATCGGAGTAACTTGGAGATGTTGGTGATGTCAACGAGCTCAAGATAGATGACGACGATGACAAAGGTAATGCCGAAGTCCAAAGCCTAGATTGGATGAGGGGACAGACAAAGTTGAACAGAAAGAGTTTGTCTAAGTTGATATTCAGACTAGAGTACATGAGTGTAGGTACAGATTATATACTACTGGTATATACTGCGGAGTCCTGAAGTGGAGCAGTGCTGCGGAAACACAGGGTCAGAGTAATCTAAGAGGCAAGAGGAACAGATGTAAGTACAGAGTTACAGGAACAGAATGGAGAGAGTCTAATGGAGATAATACATAGGATACTAATAGAGACTACCAAGTCCGGAGGTGTGGAGGTGTGGAGATGTCCCGGAGGACCGGAGTTGACTAGGTAAAATCATGGATATGACAGTGAGCGGCCCCGCTCCATAGAAATTGTCGTCTGGGAGCAGCGCCCTCAGCCATACCCACTGCTGCGTAACATCCTGCCAGGGGTTCCCACCCTTGGCTGATACAATGCTCCATAAAACTTTCTGGCACCATGAAGCTGCCCCATCTGTGTCCTCCCTTTTCAGAGTGTCCTCGAGTTCCTGCAGACTCAACTGTTGCTCTCCTGACAGCACGAATTTGAAGCCGTCGCTGGTTGATGGAAGTGAAGACGACCTGAGGATCACTGCCAACAGTTCACTGACCATTGCCAAATACTGCTCGTTGGAGGCCAGGACTGGCTTCCAGTGCTTCGCTCTGCAGATGTAATTCATGGTCAGCAGATGCCTTGACTAGAATTCTTCACATTGCTCACCCTTTGCTGGGTATGTCTTTCCCATGCATCAGCAGCTTTAGCACAGTAAGCTTGCTGGAACACCCATTCAATACTGTATGTCCCTGTTTGAAGACCTTGTCAACTGCAGTGTCAAGCCCAGGGAGAATGCCGCTGAGCTCGTCCACCTTGTGCTTTGCCTTCAGGGCCAAGGCATTTGCGTGCAGTGTTCTTTTGGCGTGAACATTGGGCAAGTGGTCGTTCCAACCAGTCACCCTCAACAGTGCTGGAGGTGTTTTGTTCTGGCTGGTGACGATTGCTGCCTCCCCGTTCCCGTCCGATAAAGCTCCCACCTTGCTAAGGGTGTCCTGTAAATGTGAATCCTCTGGCTCCTTCGCTTCTGGCTGTACCTTGAAGTAGGCCTTGCCAAGACCTTGGAACAGTGTCTGCATCTTGCAAGCCCTGTGTGTGTGCTCGTGCAGCAGTGCATGCCTGTGCTGGTTCCACTTGTGTTTGGCCATGGTCCCCAGGTCCTTGATGGAGTAAAGACAGCTTGGGATGCCACATGCCAGGCTGGCCTCCAGGGTGGGCAGTCCCTGCACTGCAGGCCTGCCTGGGCAAGGAAGCGCTGCATCCTTGGGCCACTTGTGAACTTGATGCTACTCACAAAATGCCTGAAATGCTTTTGTGGCTGCATTCCCGATTGCTATGTGGTGCTGGGCTTTGCAGTGGCCCTTCACCACCTCCAAAGTGAGGTGAACCTGGCAAGCTCGGCATACAAACAGCTTTAGGCCATGATGAAACCAAATGCCGAGGGCATCCAGCAGCCCACCTCCCTGCAGATAGTCTACTCCAGGTTGGAGCACTGGCTTGCTTGCTTGCTAAGTTACGTCACACAACCTCATCAGCATGGAGTTGACCTCCCTCACAGCCCAAACCCACTTATCTGTCGCATCGTCAAGACCTCCCCCCTGCATCTGATCACCTGCATCACATCGCCGGTCAACATCAAAACTGAACCCCTTTGTCGCAAAGTCACTCACTTGGTTTGTTTTGCTGATCTAATATTCCAGTGAAGTTTGCCTCAGAGATGGGCCCCTTATTGTCCCCTAGCGATGCAATATTAGGCAGTCGTCCAATGAAGTGCAGGGTCTTACTGGGTGCTTACTGACCAGGCCCTCAAAAATCTTCATGCTCTCATCTAGGCTGTGAGCCCTTGTGTGCTTAGTTGCACGGTCCCTCCTGTTCAAGGAGGTGTTACACCCTTGGAAAGAACAGTCGAGCTTTCCCCCCTCCAGCTGGAAGCAAAGGGTCGAGTGTCCAAGTTTGAAAGGAATTGGGATGAGGTATAGTTCCAATCATGTTGCCTTCCAGGGGAACTCTTCAGGGCCAAGCAGTTGGCCGTGTTGCAAGTAACGTTGTGCGTTCCACTAGCAGACATCGATAGGCTGGTTGTAGGCGACGAGGATGGTTTGTAATGGTGAAAGTTGTGGAGAAAGGTCTCCCCAGCTGAATGCTCTGCGCTGTTTTATTGCTGCTGCTAACCACACCCCTTCATTCAACTGTCACCATAGCATAGCATGTTTCCATGTCTACATTGCTTGGGCCCGTCAACTAACTGTGTCCCCTTTGCTCACCCTGTTATCTCAGGTCTGGCTTATTAGCAGGACTGAATGCTTCAATTCACTGCGTTGCACTGGTAGTTTCACCCCTGACCACTTACAGTGCCTGGGGCACTTGTCTCGCATGTGTTGCCCTGCTCACCCTGTTCCAGGCACTGGGATGTTTGTTACACAGCACTAGCATGTAGTTAGTTCCCTCTCACAACCCTGACCTGGCCCTGGATCGATGACACTGTCACACTGGGCGAAGGATTACGTTGCCACAAAGTGACTTCATTCAAAGTCTTGAAGTGATGATGCAAGTACATATCATAGGCCATTCCAGAAGATATGGACCACATCCCCAACCAATTAGACATGGATTTACTTACACCAACCTTCTCACATTCGGTGTCATTGGAAAGTCACTGTCCAAGTCAGCATAATGCGTTCTGAATCAGCCATAAGATATCTGGAGTGAAATGGTGGAAAGGCACCATCAACTCCCTTGATATTTAGCTTCCATTGCATCAGTTAGTTTAGACTAGGCTAGTACATCTGCTCAGACATGAGAGATATATTTAGCACATGATTTTTGTACATCAACCAGGGTAGATTCTTCGGTGCTTTCTCCAGTCTCTGAGACACTGATCACGGCTACTAAAAGAAAAAGACAAAGAGGAAGATGAAAAAACTGACCTTAAGCTAGACAAAGCTTAGAAGCAAACCTACACAGTCCCAAATGATGGATCAGGAGATGTCGTTCCTCGACAAGGGAGTGATATCGTGGTCTTGAGATGCATGGTTGTCATGTCTACAAACTTGAGGGGGTGGGATGGAAATGCCAAAATCTGGGCAGTGGCAGGAACAGGCCATTGGTGAGCAAACAGGAACACCAAGCAAGGAGCCAGGCTGGGTGATGGGATCACCAAGGGGGAGGAGGGGACTGAACTGAACAGGAACGCCAAAGAGGGGATGCAAGTGAAGGGACAGGAACGGGGAACAGGAACAGGAACAGGAACAGGAACAGGAACAGGAACAGGAACAGGAACAGGAACAGGAACAGGAACAGGAATGCCAAGAGAGGAAATAGGGACGCTAAGCGAGTTTAAGTGAGGGGGACAGAGGCGGAGACGGAAATGGTGACATTGAAGAAAAGGGTCCACCAGCCTAAAAAGGCAAAGGGGATAGGGACGGTGTCCGGTACTGGAGACGTTGAGACATATGGATAGGTCCTTGATGACAGATGGGAGCAGATACAAGTCATCCAATGCATATTCCCACTCCATGTGTTCTCAGAGCTTAATCTTGCAAATTGTCTGCATAATTGTGATACTGTTGCCACTTTCCCAGGTTAAAGCTTGAGATTTTGACCAACAACTATTCCTCGGCTGCACTGAAAATGTATGTAAACAATCTGGAACTACTCTCAATCATGCTATTAACTGTGATCAAGCTTTAGATTGCACAACATGCCTTGAGTGAAGATTGACCACTACTTGTTGGAGTAGTGTCATCACAAATGGCCTTGGAGGAGAGTATGAAGGCTGATACAAACAACCAATGACCCGAAGTTCCCTGAATGGCCACAAATCCTTTTCAGCTGCAATCAGTTGTGACCAGTCCAGTTGCCAGTTGCCTGGTTTTCAGGATTGGATTGGATTGGACTTTTGAACACCAGTTCCAGCTGTGGGAGATCAACCAGATGGAGAGAGAGACATGCCTGTATCTCAAGTAGGAGCTAAATGTCAATCCCATTTTGCTCAGAGAGTTCGAGGACATGATCTGCAAGGACTCTGTTGGTCCTGGTCCCTATCCTATATATAACCTGCCAGCAAGGAAAAAGTTGACACCACCACCCACTGCTAACCCCTTTGCAGCCCCATTGTATACGAGCCCAAAAGATATAATATACAGTAACTCCAAAAACCCTTTCCATACTAACCTCAATGCGCACCACCAAACACCGTGGGAATCGCGCCTAGCCTTAGTGGAGTTAAAAATGGAAGATACCCCTGGCTACAATATTGCCTCCTGGGTCATGTGATTTGGTTCACACACCGCTGAGATATGGCCAATCCAAAACAGTATTACCATGGAAAGAGTTTTTTCACTTTTGAAATACAAAGGGTATTTGAATATTATTAGTACTTGGTATAGCCTTCTTTTGCTCTAAGCACACCCTGAACCCTTCTAGGCATGTTTTCAATCAAAATTTGACACTTCCAACTGGTATCCTATCCCACTCCACTTCAATCCTCTCCTACATTTCAATAATCCTATTTGGGATTTCCATACTCTGCAAGCCTGCTCTTGAGCCAGCCCCAGAGATGTTTGATAGGGTTGAGGTCTAGCCTTGAATTCATGCACTTCTAGCCACTCCTTGACCATTCTGCAGGTGTTCTTGGGGTCATTATTCTACTGAAAGATGATGTCAGGAAGATTGAAACCATAATACTCCAGGGTTTCCTGGAGTTTATCATTCAAAATCTGAAGGTGGAGATTCCCATCCATCCTATCATCCATCCTAACAGCAAAACCAACTCCCTCTCAAGTCATATGGCCCCACATTCTCCTCTAAACTTGAGAGTTCCATCAACTAGTCTATCACAAAGCCCCTCACCTGCCCTTTTCCATGTCCATTTACATTCATCTGACCCTATGCAATTGACCTTTAGGCCATATTACTTTTTTCTAATCCTCTATAGTGTAATCCTTGTGGGCATAAGCATAGTCCAAGTGAGCTTTTCAATGTCTAGCAGAAAGAAAAGGGCATTTGGACTTCACCATGGACTTCATACCAGCTTTCTTCAAGTGGAAATGGATAGTATTTGTGGAGAGAGGCTGGATGATGATATTATTAAGGACTTTGGTCACTTGAACAGTGTTTTCAGCTTTCCCAGAGGTTATTAGATGTTAGACATATTGAATATTGGTAGGAGGAAGCTTGAAATGACCACTTCCAATAGCTTTGGGAAGGGCAGAACACTCCTTACAATGAAGGTTTGATATGGCAGAAGGGCCGACACCAGTTTGCTTGGCAATTGATTCACCAGGAAGGCCAGTATTAAGCAAGGAGAGGATAATGCTTTATTGGACAAGAAAAAGAGATCTGACCATACTGGTGGCTGAGAATGAAGCAGTGTGTGAACTTTTTTAAACTCAGACATACTGCTTATATATATATATATTTGTTTGTGCTGACAAACAATGGCAACTATTCTATTGTTTGACTGAGATCCATGTCATCAGTTTAAAAGTGAAAAAACTCTTTCCATGGTATTATTGTTTCTATTTGGCCATATCTCAGCAGCGTGTGAACCAAATCACATGACACAGGGAAAGATCTTGTAGCCAAGAGTATGTTCTATTTATAACTCCACCAAAGCTAATCACGATTCCCACAGTGTTTGGTGGTGCGCTGTGTGCACCACCATTGAGGTTAGTATAGAAAGGGTTTTTGGAGTCACTGTACCATGGGTGGAGGTATACTTGTATTAGGTAACCTGAAATGTAAATATGATGCACCTGAATGAGATTATAATGTATAGCAATAGGTACTATAATAAATAAATCAAAAGAATTCAGGGAATATCCAAAGATAAAGTGCTTTCAATGCTTTCAATGCTTTCAATGCTTCTGAATGGTTCCAGGCTTCCCACAATCCTTGAGCCACAACTTACCAAATTGGATAACATACCCATCTTGACATCCCCATTGTTGGCTTCTTTTAGTTTTTTTTTAGGTTAGGTTAGGTTAGGTTAGGTTAGGTTAGGTTAGGTTAGGTTAGGTTAGGTTAGGTTAGGTTAGGTTAGGTTAGGTTAGGTTAGGTTAGGTTAGGTTAGGTTAGGTTAGGTTAGGTTAGGTT
>JBBPSD010000520.1:0-22358 GCA_038093415.1 Xerocomellus chrysenteron | reverse complement strand
TCAGAAACTATGAATCGTACCTCCGGCTATGCCGTTTCCTCGGGGTACCTACGAAAGAGCTGTCCGACGGTACGGCCATCCGGTGGAATTTGTTCAACATCCCTGGTAGTTTCGAAGAGATGGAAATCACGTTCTCGGGTTCTCCGCTGCCTTCCGTGATGGCGCTGCTTGCCATTCGGAGCAGGGGGCGACCATTCGCACAGACGCACATGGGCAAGATTCTTCAAGGGCAGCTTCTCACAGAGAGAGACTTTTGAGAGGTTACCATCGGTTGTCCTTTTACATGCTAGAGAACACGGTGTCGGACGATTCGGGTCACCTGCATCACAGCAAACGATCATGTTGGTAAAGATACCATTCGATGAACACATTCTCTATACATCTGGGTGTGTAGTGCCATGTCCTGTTGCTACCCCGCAGTACTTCAACACGTCGTTTCTGACTTGCCGTACAATCGTGTCTATGTTTTCGCTGTTTGATTTTGCTCATGTTCACGAAATGCAGACGGTCGTATTGATCATAGATAGCCTGGGTGTCGAGTTTGGCTGGGTTGGTTTGTTGCGAAGAAATAAGCAAGCCGTCGTGGATAATGTCCTCGAAACGACCATGTTTCGGTTCTTGGCATCGGTGGACACGCCAAAGTCAAAGCGCACTCTCGTGGGGACGGTGCTCCACTTGCTCTGGCTCTCTGGAGCGAGGGGATCTTGGGAACCTGACATTATGATAGCGAGACAACCCAGCTGCTCGAAATGAGTGCGAAGACCGTTGGTCTAGAAAAGCAGGCTCCACCCGAGCGTGTATTAGTCGAAGACACCGGTAAGCAGCGTTGGGGTGTACGGCCGCTTCAGGATGCTCTGCTCACCGGCGTGGTGTTCGTCACCACTGGGTCACGAACTGGGAAGCTAATGTCAGGAAGGTGGTTCCTTTATCGCAACCGGGTGATGCTTGGCGTACGGAGCATGTTATTGGCTGGGATAGTCAGCGCAGCCCACAGCGCGATGTCTGTGATGCCCGTCAGTGAGAGGGCATGTGTGGTGGATAATATCCAACACGAGGTCATCTATGTGCAACGAACTATGAGCCCCAGAGTAAGAAGACATTCCTCAGGAGATACCACCTACGTTATTGCGTGCATCCAAAGGTCGTGGAGATGAGGAGGGTCTCGAAGTGCCAACTGGTAGATCGGAGATGGCGGCAGAAAAGAACTCTGACCGTCTAATAGGATCGATAAGCGCAGACTGATGCGAGTGACCAGTCCATCCACAGACCGGTGAGAGTGTCATTGTCGACACCGGCTCCGGAGAAATTCTGTATTGACGGAACGTCTGGAATGACAAGATACACGATGCTCATATTTGTAGGATGGGCTACGTCAGTACAGAGGCCAGAATGGCCAATCTAGTCTACGTTCGGCCAGTCTTGCGGTTGAATGGAACGCTTGTGGCTCATGTTGTCATTTCCCTCCGCTGCGTCTCACGGGATCGAGCACGGCAGTTACTCCCAAACCCAACTTGGCACTGGTTGAAGTCAAGCATATGTACGTTGCAGTACAATACCAATCAGCATCGGCCGAGCGCATGACAGAAGTCTAAGAAGTCTTTGGTACGCTCGTGTTCCGAAGGTGGCGGATGATTGAACAGCGGGGGGAGATGAATGGGGAAAGAGTCCAATTGAGAGGGGAGAAGCGGAGGGTGCAAGGGGTGGGTCAGCTGTGGGATGCCTGACGGGACATCACCTGACAGGTTTCGTGAGAGGAGGCGCAAAAAAGAAGACCTGATAGGGCGTTGCGCAGATCTATTGACTTGAATACTCGCACATCTCATGAGGCACACGCATCGAGTTCCATGGGACGCAAAAGAAGATGGTTCAACCGCCACGCGAGAGGGACTCGCCCACGACAATGGACCGCCATCTGCTGTCTATGCATCCAGCTCAGTGGCCGCATGAATGCAAAAATGGTCGGGATATCCCCAGTTATGGTAGCCTGAGGGCCGTTGCCATGGATGAAGCTTTGAAGAGGCGCGTGTCCTAGCTCGGGAAGTTCGTTCCCAGGCTCACTACCAGAAGCGACCCGCTATGATCGTCACATGCTCAATGGCCCAGGGTGTGGGTGTCAGGTGGCGCACTGGAGGGTATCCCAGCGGGCATCCTGCACCCAGATTCGTTTGCATTGTAGTTGTTCGCCAATAACAGGTTGCACCGTGCGTCCCGCACTTTCTCGCGTTCTTATCGTGTAAGCTTCCATTCTTCCCTCGTCTCGAGCTGGAATTCTTCAGGCGCAGTACCTTGTGATCACGCCAAAACTCCTTCCTACCATCCTTGCCTCAAAAATTTCACCCCGTTGCGTGGACCCGCAACAGCAGCCCCCTTTCCAGAACTATTACCCTCGCTCAAGGTCACTACAAACTATATTCCTGACGTTCCCTCGCCCATCCCACTTCGTACGCGCACTCCAATGTCCTTGTACTACACTCTGCCCCCTCCCTCCCCGTAACTGCCCCACCCGCATATGGCCTCCCAGCATATTTGGCCTCAGGCTTTGATGTCCTTTCGATTTCCTCGCATGGAGCGAACCGCCCGATTACCCCGCCATTCAGCTCTGTCCCGTGGATCTGTCATGCTCGTTCGTCGTAGTGGACGTGAGACGATATGACTGCCCCATCGGTCCCACCTGTTCTTCCTTCCAGAGATAGGGCAGTCTCATCGGCACAATGTAAACCACGTCGCTTGGCGTCCCCAGAGGCCGTTTCCTACATGCAAAAGTTGCTTTCGTCCTCGGAGGAATGCCAAACGACCCTGGTCGTTTATAGAAAGGGCGGGCAGGCCTTCGTCAATCCCGCCACCGTCATCCCTCTTCGTGGTGACGCATATAATACGCCCGAAGAAGCTGATGAAGTCGCCTGCCATATCTGATTTCAGGGGACATGACGGAGCAGCCAACTCGGATACTCGATAAACCGTGATGGGAGTCATCTTTCCGTCAACAACTCGTGGAGAACGGGCAGCGTCACCAGCAACGTAGGGTTTCCTGGTATGAGTCATGGGCTTTCCCAGCTGGCCCAAGCGCAGAACATCACGAATATCGGTCTCAAGGAAAGATGACATGCGCAGATGACGAGGGTAGCAATGTCCAAGGAGTGGAGAATCCTTATTGCCGACACCACTTTCACGCACTCTGTCCCAATCTCGACGGGACAAATATATTCCTTCCCTGGTGCTTCAAGTGAATCAGCAGACCAATGCAGCAATGCAACGACCCTCCTTACGATGCTCGTAACGCCACCATCCGGCTCCACTTCTACGAATCGCATGTCGGTAATAAGATGACCAGATCAATTCGCGACTCGTTATCCCCATCCCTCTCGCTTCTGCTTCTTGAATTTCTCCCGAGCTCTTGCTCGTATTGTCTATCACGGGTGCCTTCCTCTATGTCGCTCCTTCAGTTCGCTTGTCCTCGGCTATGAGCTACAGGAGCTTGTAGGGGGATATCTGATGCTGCCATCCCGCCGATCTAGTGCACTCATAAGAGAGTTGAAGGAGGGTAGCGTGGGTGGACTCAATATTTCAGGTGGTCTTAGCTCGTTGACGAGGGCCGCATCCAATCTTCTCACGAAATCGGTGGATCTGCTCTTTTGCTCCCTACTCAAGGCGTCGATGTTCTCTCTGCACAGGGGAGTCGCCGGACACCTCTGTTGAGCAGGCTGACTCATTCTTCCCAATCGTCATCTGCATCGGCGTCTCAATCACCATTGTCGTCGGGGACATTGTGTTCAAACGATCCGTCCGATGGAACAGCACCAGCATATGTTTGGCTCGAGTGCAGTGGCTGGCTCTACGTTGAACCAGGCAAAGGGCGGAAGGCGAGCATACTCTCAGGGCGTGCGCAGTGGATGCCTGTCGTACAACTGGGTAGCATTTACAAGGCCGGTGCCGTTGGGTAGTGTCCAATATCGAGGATAAGATGTCCATGGTAGTTCACGTATGACGGCGGCGGGTATGTTTTGTTTTCCCGCCTGCTAGACTCGAGTACTTACAGTTCTGACCATTCTTCGATTTTCAGGGTCAAGAATATGTGAGACGTTTACGAGTGAGCCAGTCCGAGCGTCGACCGATCCATTGAGATTTTTGGCGGTGTTGTCGTCCCACGGCACCATCCTGGTGGCGCCTACGAGGGTGAGGGACGTGCTCGGATGGGGAACTAGTGAGATCATTGGGAAGAGTATCTGTGTGTGATGGTGAGAGATAGTCGAAGTGATATGAGAGAACGTGCCGAAGCTGAGTTAGCCAAGTTGGATATGCTTGAGGTATGTCTCTCCTTCCGGTCTATATCCTGGGCGTTTAAAGACTTTGGTTCCTCCTTGTCCTGCCTCCACCCTCGGTCGTGACAACGTCTCTGGTGCATAGAGAACTGCATACAGTGCCCGTGCGGCTCCCATTTTACCGTATACCGCGGTCCGACACAGTCCTCGACATCATCGATAGGTGTTACCTCGACAGTTCTCATCCACCCCCTCAATAAGCTGTTGTGTCCCATCATATGTCAGCTACCGTGCTGCCCACCACCGAGGACCAGCCGAATAACAACACCGACACCGGCTTTGTCCCTAGGCCTGGCAGCGCACCGAGCCAAATGCAGATTCAGATAGATATTGAGGACAATACCGAAGAGCCAGGTCCCTTGATGCATTCCCCCGGCGCATCGCTCTTCGAGGAACTGGAAGCCTTTCAGGTGTCGAGCTGGCGATATGAACTTCAAAAATTCAAGCTTGCGAACCAACGGTTGCACGAGGAGTTGCATGCACTCGAAGGCTGCGTGTGCGAAGAGCGGGACTGGGTCCTCTTCCAGCACGACGGGACACATCGCGGCTGTTTCGCTCGGTCAACCTTACTCGTCTGCGTCCACCGCCACAATCTCAATGCCGCCGCTGCCGCAGTTGCCGCAATCCCAGCTCCATTTCCCGCCGGTGATGTATTCCGCTCTCCTCACGTCCTTGTCCTCACTGCGTTCACCCAACAGCTTGCACGAGCTGGACCTACCGTCTTCCGACTGGTCTTCGCTCGCTGGTGCGAACGGACAAGGACCGAATCCCTCTTAAACGCTCGTGGCGCTCCGAGGACGGTCCAACGACCTGAATTCAGAGTTGATAACACCTCGCAACGTGCAAGGTGCAGATTGCGCAATGAAGATGGACAGGCGGACATCGTCGGTACAGAAACGCATACACCTAGATTGCCCCCTTCGTCCCTTGCCCTCTTTATTCTATTGTAATTCCTCGTGTGTTTTCCTTGTATTTTGTTGCTGTCTGCCTCCTCCGTCGTTGTCCCATTGTTGAATATGCCTTTTTCGCTGCACGCTTTCCGTGGCTTGATGTGACTCTGACAGAAGATCCGTGCCTGTCTTGTATTGCTAGCCTTGGTACCGTTGTGAAAACTATGCATGCCCTCGCGACGATGGTGACGATTTCGAGCGCTGCATCATGACTTTTTCTGCCAAGCGCAACCGCGTCGAAATCCCAGGTTGGTTGTGACACAGCGCCGCTCTGACGAGTCTCAGCTTACTATAATTTCTCCTAGCATTGTCAATAAGCAGTGGTCGAAGCAGAACGTCGACAAGTTATTTTATCGGAAACACTCGGAGGAATTATTGCTAGAACTGTTCATCCAACTGAGTGGGGTGAAGCTGTTCGAAGGTGTATAGGAGCAACGGAGTCGAGAAATGGGAGGAAGACGATCGATTCTCATTGTAGGTTGGGAATAGCACATTTGAGAGTTTAGTCATTCGGCGCGAGCATAAGTACTTTCCCATGCAATGAGGTACTCCTGGACAATACGGTGTTCAGTTTGTTCGCAAAAGCAACCACATATTGGTTATTGGAATTCACCTTGATGCTGGAATGAGATTTTCCGTTCTTTTTAGGATAAGTCACCAGGCATTCACACGCATCCAATCAGACTGTGCATCGATCGATTGACCCGACGTCGGCATCGAGAGAAGACCCATCACGAGTTCCTCCAACTGCAGAGGCGACGATATAAGCCAAAGCCCGTTGGGCGAGTCTCCCTTCTCGGGTCTGCCAAGCGTCGACAACGAAGAATCTGGCCGCGATCGCCAGACTGATTTCTGTGGTTCCTAAGCAGAAGTTTCGTTCACAAATCACCCAGGGAATCGGGATGGAAGAGACTCACAACTTCGGTCAAGATCAAGAAACGACCCAAAATATCATGATGTCCTTATGCATGCGGAACGGTCCAAATGTGGGGTAACTTATAACTTCGAAGTTACGCCTATTGTCGCCAGCATTCCCCACGGCGGACTAGGAGACTCGTTCGTGAAGACTGAACTAATTGAATGATGATTGAATGATTTGAGAATTTGCTCGTGCTGAAGAACTCCGAAGGTATTTGGTCTAGTTTGCCGTCGGAGGCTGTAAGTGACTCGTTGTATCGCCCTCTCTCCCTGACTTTAGTGTTACCACCATGTCTACCACGTCTACCTCTGATGACTCGGACATTGGAGTGTCGTTCGACGATACTTCTACACCGAATTATATTGTTACCCATGTGTTTCTCCCCGTACAGCTTCCCCTGGATCACGACAATACCCCAGAGAACAATCATTCCCTCGCTCGTGCGGTGTGCGCTGCTGCCCATGCTTATGGCACTCACGTCGGCGGACCCTCTGAGCAGGCTCAGTGGCACCACATCACAAGAATGTTAGACAACTTACAAGGCACCGTGCGGTCGGAGCACATGGACAACGACCACGTCATCTCCCAGCTGCGGGAAATGCATACAGGAGGTACGTTCGCAGGTTCCCCACAGATTCCGAGCCGTGCTGACAACCTCTAGATATCCTCGCATTTCTTATTCGACGTCAAAATACTGGGATTATCCTCACGAAGCGGGAGAGCTACACGCTGTGCGAGGCATTCGAGGTGTCCCCAAGCGAAGATGCCGTAAATAAAACGCCAGAACCTCTGATATGCTCGTATCCTGGGTCGGCCGTAGAGATACCCAACGAGGTGTTTGACGATGGGGAGTTCCAATTCGGACTGGCCAATTTTCTCTCTCGCTTTGACGCTGTCGACTCGGATTCTCCTCTCCTTCCTCCCTCTGATCCGCAATACATCAATACACTGCTTAATGGCATCTTGCAAAGTATTGGTCGCACTGCTGATGTTCCCCCCGTAACCAAGCGCACTGCACCGCTCGCCAACATTTGGCGTGTTGGTCACATTGCTGACGATTCTCGTATCATTAAACGTGTTCGTGACCACGTTGACCGGGGTTGGCGTCGCTCCTCTCTTTGGCTTCTCGTCAGGGTCGCAATTCAGCTGACAACTAATCGTTCTCTTGGACGTGCTTCCTACAAACGATTCATGCTGTTCTTCATGTGCGCCCTTGCAAGGGACGAAAGTCCTTCCAGTGATCTTCTTCACTTGATGTCATCTAAAATTCTCCGACGTTTAAGCAAGCTTGGCTCTTCTACCCCCGACTGGCTCTCCGAAATGGCACTGAAGACAGACACTTGTCTTCGAGAGATCCTTGACGCCAGGTGGGAACAGCTGAACGCTCGCCCATCCCCATTTCGGAATCCTACCCAGGATGAACTCACTAGAGACACACAACTCTCACTCTTGCACAGTGGGGAATATATTCGCAACGCTCTCACGAATCCTGGTCCCAAACTACTTGGCACTCCCTTCCTTCCCAGCCATCGTCGCTGCGGCACCATTGAGGACTTTTTGTCTTCGAATGGAACCTTTTTTGACCAGGCATATTCTGTCGACCCTGGCGTAACTCTCTATGACGTCGAGCGATCGGTTGAGGCAGGCATTGACGATTGGATTGCCTGCGTCACGAATGTGGATGAAGCATGTGCACAGCTCGAGATCTTGATGGATAAATACATGATGGTGGTTTTTGTGGCGAAGTTGGCAAATCCAGAAGATCAGTCCATCAGGTTATTGACAGGGATCGAACTTTATGTTGCACTGGACAAGCTAGTTGTGAAAGAGATTCCCATGCTCGCCGATTATCCCCCTGAAATTCCGATTGCATTCATGGAAAGATTGCTCCTGCGCAAGACAACAAGCCTCCATCGTCTTTCCTGCGCATACCAGTACCTCTCTGCGCGCCATTCTCGATCACATCCAGGATGGTCATTACTATCGAATGAATTCACCGAAGACAGTTTTCCTGTCCGTTATTACGACCAATCCCCGCATCTCCAGCAGCTCAAAGCTCGCATCGAACAAGACGCGATGGAAAAGGTTTCTGGGCCTGCTGGTCCGCAACTGGAAGGTGCAAGTCTCACACAAACCAATGATGAGCACCAACAGCGTCTACCCGGGCGACGACTAGCAGAGTGCGCCCAATCACCGCTGCCTGCCTTGCCATTACACGCGAAAGTCGTCGTATTCGAACTGCAATGCCCAGCGTGCATTCGTACCTGGCGTTCTGCTGCACCCTGCATTCTGCGTTGTTTGTTCAATGTTTGGTATGGCGGTGCCTATGGAAAACGAGAACACAATCTACTTGCGCGTGTCCCTGCATTGCGGCCTTACTTTGTCGAGCACCAGGGGCCACCCGTTTGCGTCCAGATCAAATCTGCCTATTTTTACCCAGGGGGATTCCAATCCCGAAATAAGATCTTACGTTATGTTGTGCAAACTTCCTCCAGTAGAGTCGGAACTTCCATTGTCCTGGGGGGTCGCTCAAGGATAGTAATGGTATGGCAGCCAGAGTGGTGCTGCTTCAGGGATGGGTTTTTGTTCGACGAATACAGGCTTGAAGACCATTGTCCTTCGTGCCGAGACTTGGCAAAATATGTGAATTATACCTCTCACACACCCAACGACATCTTGTCTGCTCAAGCCGACTGTCCCGCGGATCTCTCCCTCGACGAATTCGTTTCATTTGCGCGCTTGCGGAGCGGTGGCTCGCTCCAATGGCTCAACATCCTGCGGGGGCTGCGCAGCAGAACTCTCAACCTCCATCGTCACCCAGCTCATTACCTTCTCGCCTACGCGGCCATTCAAGTCGGACCGCTTGATCTGAATACAGGGACGTGGGTCTGGCACCAAGAGCTTCAAGACTCATGCTTTTGCAATGCCCTCCTAGACGAGCTTGACAGCTTGGTCGTGGAAGTCGGGGCTCGATCGATCGATGGAGTTCTGATGAGTACCGTTTCTCTGCTGCTCACTCGAGTGCTTGCATCGAGCCCCAGCGAAGGGATCTCTGATCGAGCCGTCGCACTGCTTCGGAGAATACGCAGGAAGACGTTCAGTTGGGTGCAGGAGCTATCATACGACCTGAGAATGTCACCTACGAACACAGAACGCAGCAATCGGTTGCTGGACATGGCCGCCACTTGTCGGAGCACGTTTGACGTCGACCCTGCTTTCTTACACAAACTCTTCCATTCTGCGGAGGATGTCGACGCTCTACTCTCTTGCGCCTTCTTTATAAACGCAATTCTCCCCAGACCTATGTCCAATTCCTGAGTGCCAATACCCTCGGCACTTAGCTAACTTCAACTCTTCAGACATCGATGACAAATATTCAAAACTGCTCATCGATCGAGACCGTTGTCTCTCTCACACCTCGAAGAGATCTTGCGGGATGTGATTCTCGCCGACTCAGCAGACTATGGTGTGGACCTTGCAGTTGGCAAAGTTTTCGCTAGCTATCAGCCAGGTACACAGAGATGGAAGCGGTTGCAGTATCCAAATGCCCGTTGGCTTACATGCAAAACCAACGCGACTGTGGACCAACCCTCGCAAATAGTACACGTTAATCTGCTCGATGGTGACCTTCGAGTGGCCGGTCAACCATTGAGCGGCCTGCCAGATGATGTTAGAGAAATCTTTCGTGACGTGCGTATATGCTGCAGCTCTGATATTAACGAGCACTCCTAAATATCGTTTGCAGCAAGGCTTCATTGTCATACCATCCAATCTCCCAGGAATGGATTTCATGACCCTCCCTGTGATGTCCAACCACAAGGCATGTACCAAAGCTACGCTACGCGATCGTGGTGGTTTAAATACTTTACAGGTGCACTTTTCGCTGCGATGTGGCGGTTGGGTGGTTCGAGCGCAATGCAATCAAACGAATGATATCCTTGCGCTGATTCCTTCTAGAAAACTTTGGGGAGACCTTCCGCAGGCGCTCGTCGATGGTCATGTACATTGGTTGAATTTGTCCACAAAGATCATCGAAATACGCCCTCTCGAACGGATTTGGGAGCAATCCTCGGAGAACTGGAGGATTGATTGTGCATCTGGACAGTATCGCATGTACAGGGGTGGTGAGACTCTGGTGGACATCCGAAGCCCAACCTGGGCAATGGTTTCCAAGTGTTTCGAATGTCTCAACAACCTCGACGGAAAAAAAATTATGTGTGGGCAGTTTTGGCCTTTGGACAATCAAGACTTGCACACGGGTCTCTCCATCGACTCTGTCCAATCTACATTGATGCAACGGTTTTCTGTCAATTTGCCGCGTTACAGCTTGTCCTTTTTTGTCAATGAGGAGGAAGAACTCGAGTCCCGTGACTTCAAGGACATGGTTTACGACGAGGATCAATGCGTTGGTGCATTGTTCGGTTTGGAGAACCTGCTCGTTCTTCGGCCGAAAACCCAAATTGCGGGGGCCCTTGTACCAGACGCACTTATCCCTAGACGCGTCCTCATACCGTATGGCTTACCCGTAAAACATAGCAAGCACCGGATCCGGATTGAAATTGGCCAGAAGTCACACCGAGTCGCGCGACGAGATGAACCATTATATTACACGTACGACGTGGATACAGAACTGGGCTGCTTGATAGGGAATGGCAGCATGATGAGCACGCGATATCTTGCCTACGTGCATGCCATGACTAGCTGCCATCGGCCTGACCCACTGACAGGCAAAACGGGTGTTCAGGCAGCACTTTGTCTCTTACAGTCAGCTGGGTGTCGGTCAATCATGAAACTCAAGGCTCTCAATAACGAATGCTACTGCTGGACTTCAACCCAGTATCCTCAAATCAATGCTGCGTACCAGGAAATCCTAAATAGATATTACTGGAATCGCGATTATCCGCGAGAGGTCAGTGCGTCAGACAAGCATGCTGAGCGACGGGCTGCATATCCATTTCCTTCGAATGCTACTGGATCAACCTCTCTAAAAGATTACGATGAGAGCAAGCATTTGACTACACACGTTCCCGCTAAATCCGGACTAGCTCTTCCACACTCAATCTCGTCTTTCAATGAGTCTTTACCTAGGCAGATTGCACTTGATCAACCACTTTGCAACCGCCCAGCACCAGAACTACCAGCCCGTAGTGCCTTGATTTGCGACAGTCATGATACATCGTCAGATGATATCCCCCTACTACTGGATCAACTTTTCTCCTCTCTTCGTGCGGACTCCGCATTTCAGCGCGAATATATCGCTCACCTTGACGCTAGCGCACAATCTCTTTGCGTGGTGTCTCAGGTGACCGACAAAGTGGGTGAGAATCTCATCAAGCCACTTGGGAAACACTACGTGCAGTGCAGAGTCAACTACCTGGACTCTCTGGACATTCTGAGGAAGAGCCTGGGTCCAACGATCAATCCGCATGAACAAGCACTGCATCGACTTGGTCAGTGGCCGCCAATTACTGCGGATGTCCTTTTGCGATATCTCGCAACCACCTCACCGGTCGACATCCCTCCACGTTGGAAGAAATGCCTGATATCGTTGGCCTTACTCCTTTTGGAGCTTCAGCGTTCTCGGCAGTTACTACAATGTGTGCTGGACGGTCTTGAAGAAGAATATTCTAAGGAATTGGAGAATGAGGGATGTGATGGGTGGAATGCTGAAGAATACCCAGACTGGCTGTTGATCCAGGTGGCTTCCTTCTATCCAAACCCTCATCTCTACTGACACCGCTCCTCGTCTGTGTCAGATTCAAGGAAACTTTCTCATTCGTCGAGCTCAGGCAGAAACTGCGATGGAAATCATGTCTCCACGATCCAGTGAAAACACTGTGATGCAGGTCAACATGGGTGAAGGGAAATCATCCGTGATCATCCCCATCGCTGCTGCTGCTCTCGCTGACGGCAAACAACTTGTCCGTGTCATTGTTCCAAAAGCATTGTCGGTCCAGATGTTCGAATTGTTTGTTTCTCGCCTTGGCGGGCTCACTAACAGGCCGATATACCACCTGCCCTTCTCTCGCACCCCCGAGTACGACCCCGATGGCAGGGTGATCAGTCTTCACATCGATGATCTTCACAAGCTTATGTCTCAGTGTATGGCTGAGTGTGGGATTCTACTTGTCCAGCCCGAGCATGTCGTGTCACTCAAGTTGATGAGCGTGGAGGCACAGATAGGTGCAGGAAAGCTTACCACCGACCAATTACTACTGAAGCGTCCAAAATTGATATACAAGTACATCAAGACAGCCCTGTCATTCCGATCGGTGCGCGTGGATGATTATGTATTGGTGATCGTGAATTCAGCTGGTTATTCGATTCCAGATATCGGGAGACAGCCAAAAGGACACCCCTCAAACTAATCACCATGACTCGGACGAGTGTGGTAGATATTCTCATGAGGCTTCCAGCAATGCATCCAAGTGGGTGAGCCTTCAGAAGTGGATTGATTCACATACTCGAGATATCCTGGATGAGAGCAATCAAATTCTTCACTCACGGTTCCAATTGATTTACTCGATTGGCCTACAGCAACATATGGACGGATATCCTGTCCGATGGACAATTACTCAGCAAGTTCTCCGACTTGCAAAGGATGCTGCTCGTGCCATCTCAAGAAATCACAGCAACTTCGTAGAGTATGAATGCGGCCCACCTGGATCATTTCCACACATCCATGCCGTGCGAGCATCCCACGTTGGTCGGCGCCTAGTATCATTGATTGTGCAGGACGTGATGGCCGGGCAGCTTCCCAATTTCAAATTTCAACACATCGCTTCACCATTACGTGATGCAATCCGTAGTTTTATATCTGACGAAGATGTTCTCCAAGTTCCTGACACAGCAAGGAGGGTGGAGGATTACGCTAATCGTTCCGATCAGAGTTATCTGTGGAGTGGACTACTACTTCTCCGTGGTCTGCTGGCCTCGAACATCCTGTTGTTTGCTCTTGCGGAGCGGAGATGGCGCGTTGACTATGGCCTTGTGCCCGAGTCGTTGCGACACAGAGGATACTTTTCCACGACCTCCACAATGCTTGCAGTTCCGTATCGGGCCAAGGATGTACCAGCACCCAACACCCAGTTCGGCCATCCAGATCTCACAATCATTCTCACGTGCCTATCGTACTACTATGCTGGCCTCAGCGAAGAGCGACTGAGAGTCTCGTTCGAAATGCTACTGGACCAAGATGACCCGTCTACAGAATACGCCCTTTGGATCAAAGACTACGAGTCAGTGCCAGAGTCACTTCAACAACTCAGCGACATCAACTTGAGGTCATCGGAGCAATGGGACAAGGTCATATACCCGCTTTTCGCTCGGAATCAAGCAGCCATAGATTTCTACCTTTCGCGAGTAGTGTTTCCGAAGGAGGGGAAAGACTTTCCCTACAAAATCTCCGGGTCCAGCTGGGATTTAGGAGAGAAATGGGAGAAGCTCATAACCGGTGAGTGAACTCGCGGTCTATCGCATGCGTTCAATTCGATCGCTGAGTAGAGCATCAGGATTTTCGGGAACGAACGACGCCCGATGGCTGTTACCTACGTCTGTTACTCAGTGTGACCTCGATCACCAGCAGGGAACCAATGCCAAGGTCCTTGCATATCTGCTGCAGCCCCAAAATGACTTCTACAGTGTCACTCACGAGAATGGTGAACGGCACACTGCACTTGAATTCCTCCGATTGATAGCTACACAACTTCCCAAAATCCGTGTTTTACTGGATGTTGGCGCACAGATCCTCGATTTTTCCAATAGCCAAGTGGCTTCAGCATGGCTCGATATCACCCGCGTTGCTGCTGGAGCCATTTATTTCGACGAGAACGATGAACTGGCGGTACTCCCACGAAATGGCATCACTCAATTACTGTCGTCCTCGCCGCTTTCTCAACAGCTAGACTGTTGTGTTATCTATCTGGATCACGCACACACAAGGGGCACTGATATCAAACTCCCCGTCGGGACACGGGCGGCTGTCACATTGGGTCCCAAGGTGACAAAAGATACACTGGTGCAAGGTCCGTTCCGGCGCCGCGATCCAATGGCTAAACCTTACGGTTTGTGATTTCCAGGCTGCATGCGGATGCGCAAGCTGGGTCATGGTCACTCGGTCATGTTTTTTGCGCCACCCGAAGTTGATCTGAGCATCCGTGCTGTGGCCGGTAAAAAAGATCCGACCACCAAAGTCACCACCGTCGACATCCTATGCTGGGCAATACATGAGACCTGGACCGATATTCAGCAGCGGGCTCCTTACTGGGCCCAACAAGGGATGAACCATAAATCGAGATATAATGCTTGGTCTCGTTTCTGCAACAATGAACTCACACCAGCGCAACTATCGGATGTATGGCTCCAACCAAATGTGAAATCACTGGGTGATCTCTATGCACCCTGCGAAACCAACAACACCTCGAGTACTCTCTCAGTGCTGGACCCAGTCATCCAGCAACGTTGCAAAGATCTCGGGGTTCTATCACTTCCCAGTGCACAGATGGAAGAAGAACAAGAACGTGAAGTCAACCGCGAGCGGGAGCGCGAACGAGAGGCAGAGCTACCTCCAAGGGCAGAATCAGTGCAACATTTCCTTCATCCGGACGTTGTGTCCTTCGTCAAGACTGGGGTCATCCCTCCATTACACTCTGGAAGCGCATTTCTCCCCGTCTTTACAACGCTGGAAAAAAGTACCGCAGCCACTCGTGAAGCAGATGTCTGGAGTCCACATATCTTGGCGACGGTGGACTTCTGCAAGACGATCAAGCCCGAGTCCACTCCAGGGACTATAGATCAATATCTCCGACCTGTCCAATGGATTCTCTCCCGTAAACATGACCGCGACCAAGTACTCATTCTGCTGAGCCCATTTGAAGCCGATCGCTTGATGGCGGACATCAGGGCAAGTGAACACGTTCACCTTCATGTGTATGCACCCCGCACATCGCAACGCATGAAACCATCAGACGATCTCAGGCTTTATTCCATCCCTTCTTTGCCCTCTGACTGGACTCCACCCTGGGCTCTGATCGACCAACTGAACATGTTCGCTGGGCAGCTCTATCTCAGAGACCATAAATCGTACCTCCAGCTATGTCGTTTCCTCGGCGTACCTACGAAAGAGCTGCCCGACGGTACAGCAATCCGGTGGAATCTGTTCAACATCCCTGGTAGTTTCGAAGAGATGGAAATCATGTTCTCGGGTTCTCCGCTGCCTTCCGTGATGGCGCTACTTGCCGTTCGGAGCAGAGGGCGACCGTTCGCACACACGCACATGGGCAAAATTCTCCAAGGGCAGTTACTAAGCGAGAAAGATTTTGAAGGGCCAGCCTCGGTTGTGATTGATCACAACCCTGCCGCATTCGATGGACAGACACTGCACGACAACCCTATGCCTCCGTCACCTTCGGACATGGAGTGTGATGCACAAGAGGACCCGGGCTCATCAGCTATGCATCGATCATACAAGCGAGGATTGGAGGCGGCTGGAATTTCTGAAGCAGATCTAGAGCCACCGCAAAAACGTCTACGTACGGATCGTCAATAATTGCTCGTTAATGGTGCGTTCTCTGACAACTAAAAGTCAACAGAGAACTCACCATCTCTCTAACAGCCTTGCCCCATGCTCTCCTCGTGTCGTTTCCACGTATTTATGAGGCTTTCGTTTGACATACCTGCTCTTCCTTGGCTTATTAATGCGTCTTTGAGTTTTGCATGTACAATGGATGTTCCGTGAACTTTCCCTGTATGGTTGCGAAACGCCGGGCAGAACGAGCCACGAACTCATGAGAGGGCGATAGACAACACAGAACTAGACGGGCGGGCAGTCGTATCTAACTTGCAGGTGTCTAGCACAATAGTTTGATTTCATGTTTTCACTCGTCTCGCAATCCAGTATTCCGTCGATTTTGATGCTGTCAGCACCCGTGTTCTGGGTGAGTGGAAGCAATGATGAATAGCCTGTCCCGGAGTCGAAGCTATCCGCGTGTGTGGTTTGATGTATGGCGAATGTCAAGAAGCTAGATCATCCGGGCGACGAGCTGTATGCCGAGTCACAGCGACGGAAGAGGAAATGCCACCTAAGACATTGATCATGGGGATTTAAGGTAGCCAAGTGAAATAACGGCGACAAAAAGGACCCGAACTCTGCGCATCTAACTTGAAGATCGATAAAGCGCACGTGTGCGAGTCGCCTGTCCATACACTGTGCGTAATCGACTCAGCCACGTAAATCCCTCGGATTGCCAAGACACTGTAATGTCAACGACAAAGGCGCGCGTTTGAGGCGACGATGTGACGAACGCGCGTCCGGCGCATGTTCCCAACGTGAACGCTGATGCGTTGGCCTGATACTGGGGAAGTAGAAAACCCAGAGTCCTTACAAAGGGGCCCATCAGATAGAGCTAATATCAGCATACAGTGTCCATCCAACAACCTGCATCCCCGCGAAGTAGATATTGCTTGATACCGGCTCCGGAGAAAGTCTGTATTCACGGACGTCTGGCACGACAAGACCTACGATACTCAGGTTTGCAGGAGTCAGGTCGGGATATGCAGGTACAGAAACCAGAATGATCAATCCAGCTGTCCTACATTCAGCAAGCCTCGTGGTTAAATGGGAACGCTTGGGGCTTACGTTGTCATTTCCCTCTGCTCCGCCTCACACGATCGAGCATGGCAGACGTGTAAGGGGTCTTCGGTACGCTTGTAGTGCGGGGGTGGCATATCGAAAGGTAGTGGTTCCTGGGAGTGGTGGTTGTAGTCGCCGTTGTTGTTGATAGCGTGGTCACATCAACGCAGAGCCATCTCGAAAGGCGTGTTGGGGTCGTCGTCGTCGGCTTCAAGTTGAAGCGTGCCACATGGGCTGATCATCAGAGTGATCTTCGTTCCTCCTAGACTCCAGCTCGGTGCCCGCGCGAACGCGGAAATGATAGGGCCGTTGAGAAAAAGAGACCAAGGAGGCCCGTGTCCTATTCACTCCACGTCCTCCATGAGTCCATTCTTCCCTGATCTCGAGACAGAAGCAACACCTCTTGATACTGCCGACACCCATTCCTACCATATTTTTCATCCTAATTGTTCCCACTGTGAGCGTGGATCAGCGACAGCAGCCACTGCCCTCGCTCGAGATCACCACTAACTATATTCTTGATCTTGCTCGTCTGCGTACGGGTAGCCAATAAATGTACTCTACCTCTATGGTTGCAAAGCGTCCGACACAAAACTAGAAAAGTGAACAGTCATATTTATCATACTTGCAGATGTCTCGGCGAGTGTAATATGTAGGTCTGATTTTGAGTTTTGCATATGCAATGGAAGTTCCATGAACCTTGTCTCTATGGTTGCAAAATGAGCCACGAACTCACGAAAGCGCGATGGACAACACAGAACTAGACGGGCGAACAGTCACATCTAACTTGTAGGTGTCCGGGCGAGCAACGCCGTATATCAATTGATCATCGCAATGCAGTATTTCGTCGGTCTTGATGCTGTCAGCACCCGTGTTCTAGGTGAGTAGGAGTGATGATGAATGGCCTGTCCCGGAGTCGAAGCTGTCCGCGCGTGGTTTGATGCATAGTATATGACAAGAAGCTAGGTCATCTGTGCAACGAGCTATGTGCCGAGCCACAACGAAGGAAGAGGAATGCCACCTAAGACATCGATTGATCATGAAATAACGGCGACAAAAACAAAGCGCACACGTATGTGAGTCGCTAATCGACGAGTATGAAGGTCAGCCACGTAAATCTCTCGGATTACCGACACTTATCAGGACATTGTAATGTCAAAGTGTGGGGCGCTAGACCGCGATGAGGTCAGGCGAGTTCTAGGGAAGGTTGATTCAAGTGGAGTACAAGGGAGGGAACCTGACGAAGCCGAGGTCGAGCGGCGATAGCGGCTTTTCGAGGCTGTGGGTCGGTTCGAGCGTAAAGTGGGCAGGAAAAGGAATCATATTCAGCTCGAAAGATCCAGGTATAAGCACCTGACCCGAACAAATTTAAAGGAAACATGGAACAAGGGAAAATGGCGGCTGCGTCATATGTAATTTTGTGAAGATCAACGACAAAGGCGCACGGTTGAGGTGACGATGTGACGAGCGCGTGTCTGGCGCACGCTCCATCACAAATATTGCAAAATTGTGAGATTACATTAGATCGGAATATTTTCTAATATCGCGTGCTATGAACCAGTTTGACATATCATATATCAGGCACCCTTATCCTGGAATCTCAATAAACGCCTTTTCCGAACCGGAAGCAGGCTATTCGAACAAGCACTGTCATTCTGATATCTCCAGATAATGAATTAGATGGGGATCTGACTAGAGAATGGCATATACAGTCCGAAACTTTATTGTCTTTCTGATATTACAATCTATTATACGCAGATGGATAACAAGAGAGTATATTGCGGAAACGAGCATGGCTGACGAGCGCAGGAGTGAATGTACATACCTGCAAGGTGGGCGAGTGGTCACGACGACGGCGTGATGATCGCGACGGCATGCTCAGGCTCATCGCGTTGTTGTTGTGAGTGCGAGGGAGTGCGGGGAGAGGGCAAGGGCAAGGGCCAGGCGTGCGCTCATGAGCGAGTGATCACGGCGGCATGATGATCGTGACGGCACGATCGCCATGTCGTCGTCATCGCTGCTTCGCTGTTGTGAGCGCAAGGGGTGTGCGGGGGAGGGCGGGCCAGGGCGAGGTGGGCGAGTGGTCACAACGACATGTCGGGAGGACGAGGGCAAAAGCGCGCGACAACGTCGAAGCACGCGTGCACGTGCACATCGGGTAGGGCGGCAGGGCGTGCCCATCGGCGAGGGCGGGAATGAGGCTCGCGGGTGGTCCTTATTGACAGCGTACGGACTTCGCGGGTGTCTGTGGGATGCTCTTGCGAGGCCCTGCATGGGCATCCGATGCCGGGTGGGGCGTGTGCGGATTAAGCCAGAACGACGACAAGGGCGGGAGGCCGATGGCAGGCAGTGCGCGGCGTGCGCACCAGGCGAGGGGGTGTACGCAGGACAGCTTATGCATAACCGGAAGAACGGGGAGGAGGGACTATGTAATGCATTACAGCTGCAGGACAGAGGGACTTACGAGTAGTACAAAGAATCTTGTTAATTTGCATCACACGATGATGTCAATTACTGTATGTATTGCATCAATAGGACCGGGTGAGGTGGAGATCTATACATTGTTTACCTTCCTCCGGGAACTCTTGCACTTCGTAGGACCTCCCGCGTCAATCTTTTCGCCTGGCGCCGGCTCCCGTAGCTGGAATCGAGGCGAGTGCGATCGCTCGTGTGCCAATCAGGTAGCACCACGGAGAGTGCTCTACCCGTCAGGTAGCAGCGTTCGGGGTAAGTGACAGAAGTGTTATCCAAAAGAAAGGTGTTAGAAGATGTTGGATATATGCGCAGGTACACCGACTTACCGAGGCACATATATTTTGCAACTTGCATACCTCCATCCGATAGTTGAGCACAATTCGGCCGATCCTAGGGCATGGGTCAGAATCGCACCATATGGCTTACAGGCTGCATTGAGGGCACTTACTTCGCCTTTTGTCTCTCGGCATACTCCATCAGTAAGATGTTTGTTTGTATTCACGAAGGATTCTTCTGATAGGACAGGGTCACCGTTCTCGTTCTTGCTGCCCAGCCAGCCTGAGGCATACAATGCCTGATTGTGCTGTTATGGAGGGCATGAGCAACATCTCGGGCACGATCACTCATATACTAATGAGGCAGTGTGTTACTAGTACCTGTCATGTACCGCTCCGAGTCGGGCTACTGGGCTTCAAGTTGTTCGTTGCGGTCGTGGTGTGCATAGAGATATGACAGTGGGGTTCAAAGTTCAGGCCACTCCGATCAGAGGATTATTCGTGCTGAGATTGAAATCCACGGACTGTGCTGACACCCCCAAAGATCTTCCAGTTCATTCCTACTGGTAAGACGCTAATTGATCTACCAAAGTCGCCACTATCTGCACAAAAGTATTTCTATGTCTGCACCCTCACCGTCGTCCTCACGCAGATCTAGAACCAAGATTGCAGGCACGCTCCTGACGCCGTGCCAACTAGCCATGCTAGTTTGGTGTACGACCCAAGCTGGGCACTGATACAATCTGCCCAGTTGGTGATGGTGCTCGGCGTATCGTGGCGCGATAGACGGAGTGAGGGGATGAGACGACATTGTTCGACGTAGGTCAGGACGGGTGGGTGCCGTTTCTCGACTCTACGGTCATTTACACCTTGTTTGTGGTTGGGACGCGCTCACATCCCAAAAGTGGTTCGAGTTATGGCCTCGACGTGGGAGGGGTAGCAGGCATGGTGGCGAACGCAGCTGCCACCGCAGCAAGTGCAGCGATGTAGCCGGTCCGTGCCGCGCGTTTACGCAGGAAAGCCTGGTGGTGTTTCTCGACGTCATTCGAACAATGCGGTGGATGAGTGGGCAGCATATGTCATGTCTCATGGGGATTTTAAAAGGTGGGTTGTGCTCGCCAGTGGGTGGCGGATTCGTTACGTCTGACCTGTGAATGATAGGCGTCCTCACGTACCCCAACTCTCCAGATTACAGGCCGGACGCGGATGGGCTGACGCCAGTAAAGGTGAGTGAGAGAATGGCGGTGTCGTCACCGGGTATTCATGGGATACCGCAGGTGTGCGTCATTGACATTGTCCAAGCCATCGACCTCGCCGAGTCCGGCGTACCATCGCTGATCATGCGTGACCTTTCTGAATTTAGCTCGCTCGCATTCCTCGCGGGATGCCATGCCCATCCTATGCTCGTGTCTGGCCCCGAAACCCCTGCGCCGACGTCCACGCGCAAGCACGTCACGTATATCGGACTTTCGAAAAAGATGATGCCGACGCTCGTCGAGTTGTATATGCGGTTCAAGGACCACGCTGAGACATACGAAGATGGGACGCTCGAGGCTGTTCTTTTGGTAAGCAAGCTGGCACGTCGTCATCGTCTGGATCCTCATTCATTGCGCTAGGCGTATGGGGTTCCGATTAAGCTCAAGTACAGTGAGTGCCCAGCGCCGTCCAAGTTTGGCAAGGACGTACCGTTGTGGAAGACGGCGACAACGTGTTTCTTGCGTGTCGTGACGGAATGTGTGAGGGCGTTGTTGAGGCTCGGAGAAGGTGCGTCATTTTTGTGGGGGTAGGGTGCATTCATTCCGAGCTTGTTCGCTAGCGATATTGGATACGCGGGTCGAAGCTATTTGGAGGCAGATTATCAAAGGTTTCTGGGGTGGTATTCTTGCGGATTGGGACGTGGTCCATGATTGAATGACAACGAGTTGTTTTTCGACTGAACGGTTTACTGTAGCTCTTTGGCAGAGACGTTTAGCCTAGAGGAACAAGAGGCAGAAGAAAATTTCAACTTTGCGCTGATCAGCTCGTTCAAGATCTATACATGCGCAATCTTCTGTCACACCGTGGATACCTTCCATGGACTCCCAAACCAAACACTGAACTCCCAGAAAGTTACCAACAAGAGGGGCCCAAGATCGGAGATGCTGGCGCCGCCGTTCCAGATGACGGTAGCTTTGATGTCTTCTTCAATATAACTCTACCTCGAGAACACCCCCTTCATGCACCTGACAGGGTCCCCAATAACTTCACCCAGATCCTGCTGAGAGTGAAATACCACCACTGGACATCTACAGTGACTCCAAAAACCCTTTCCATACTAACCTCAACAGTGGTGTGCACAGCGCACCACCAAACACCGTGGGAATCACGCTTAGCCTTGGTGGAGTTAAAAATAGAAAATACTCTTGGCTACAAGATCGCCCCCTGGGTCATGTGATTTGGTTCACACGCTGCTGAGATATGGCCAAACCAAAACAATAATACCATGGAAAGGGTTTTTTCACTTTTAAACTGTTGACATGGATCTCAGTCAAACAATAGAATAGTTGCCATTGTTTGTCAGCACAAACAAAGATATACATATAAGCAGTATATCTGAGTTTAAAAAAGTTCACACACTTGTTCATTCTCAGCCACTAGTATGGTCAGATCCCTTTTTCTTGCCCAATAAAGCATCATCCTCTCCTTGCTTAATACTGGCCTTCCTGGTGAATCAATTGCCAAGGAAACTGGTGTCAGCCCTTCTGCCATATCAAACCTTCATTGTAAGGAGTGTTCTGCCCTTCCCAAAGC
>JBBPSD010000519.1:0-22360 GCA_038093415.1 Xerocomellus chrysenteron | reverse complement strand
GTGATAAATCCTTCACTGATTGTCACTTTTCGCTACTGGAAATCAATGATATCTACACTGATTTTCAGCGCCCACGACAGTATGAAAACTAAAAGAAGTACACCCTTGTACTTGTATTGTACTGCCTTAATCTGAATCCTAAGCACTTTGAGTACACTATTTACTACACTCTTAAACATTATAAATTTGTCGAGCAACAGGGATTGAACTCGGGACTCTACCCAAAAGGGCAACAATCACAATCATCAACCATTAGACTACAAGACCTTTTCTAGTATCTAGAATTGGATGTATATGACTACACATTTAATGATGACTACACTTTTTAGTACACTCAAATGCATGAAATCTTGAGGCAGTATGGGTACAGAACAAATGACATGCATAGCTAGCTAGAAGGTAGAGTGATACCAAAAAACAGCCAACCATGAATAACAGTGACAAACCATGTCACTGAACAAAAGTGGACATCAAATCAGTGACCATTTCACTATATTTTCAGCGATCAGTGAAGGCATCACTGATTAAAAGTGATTTTACTTCCCACAGTGATGAAAGCCAAATATGCCCACTAGCAACATCTTAGCATGGTCGAGTGTTAGTAAGATTTCCACCAACTTGAACAACGGAGGAACAGACAACATTTCTCCTCTGCACGGTGTTAGAGAGGTGCCAGGTAAATGAATTCCATAATTATGTGATACAGTGGGAGTTAATACGGTCATAGCGACTTTCCCTCGGTCACTGCATTCGTGATGGTACCTCCGAGAATCGTGTTGGCCATTCGAAACATTCAAGTTCTTTAGACTTTTCTTGGCACAGACTTTCACGCGTCACCGCCGGGGATAGTTGTTTCCATGCCGCGGTGGAAGCGGCGCACCTGAGCCTCGCGGGACACCACTGCACAAGGGATCGGTCGGTAGTTATCAGCCTACACTGCTTGCGCAATTTCCATAATTACTAGTAACCGATAGTCAGGAACATTAAAGCCTGCCCAATTAACTCTCACTCTCCAGGTCTTCAAGCTGGCGCCAGTCCCACACTACTCGTTTCTCCCTCAACCCCTTGATGCCCATCGAATACACCTCCCCATCGCAAGACCCTCCTTTGCGACTGTTCAATCCGCCTTCTCACGAATGTTTCGCCGAGGTTCAAACGATAGGAAGCCAGGATAAAGAATCGGGGTCTGACAACCTTGTTCGCACCCTCGGCTTAGGTAGGTCTTGTGAAAGTGTTCTAGTCCTTGGTGTTATATTAACTATGCGATCAACCCCACCCAGCTTCTGACATATCTGTGTGTGGTCCACATACTCTGTCCTCTTGGTCGTGACCCAGAACGTTTCCCATAGGTATACTCGTCAGATTTCGACGACCCTAATCTCGACCCGAACCGAACGTCCGAATTTGATGACGATTCGCCATACCCCGAAGTCCGCTCAGCGGTAGCTAACACCGATGATCCATCGATACCTGTGATGACGCTACGAACTTGGGTGCTCGGCCTGGCCTGGTCGGTGATTATTCCTGGCGTCAACCAATTTCTCTTCTTTCGCTACCCTTCCGTGCCCGTCGTAGGTATCGTCGCACAACTGATTTCGTATCCGCTCGGGAGCCTCTGGGCATCCTATATGCCTCGAAAACGAATACTCGGTGTTTCGTTGAATCCAGGTCCATTCTCTATCAAAGAACATGTGTTGATAACGGTTGGTGTCCTGTTCTGGATCATCTGCTTCCGTCCTCTACCGATTATTTACATTTACGTAGATCATGGCCACCGTTGGATCACCGTCGGCTTATGCAGTAAGTCTATGCACGTGAAGGAACTTTGTACATTCAATTGATCCCGCTTTAGACCGACATCATCGCCGTACAAAGGGTGTATTATAACCAACGCTACAGTTTTACTTGTCCGCACGCCCCACTCTTGGAAATGTCTCTTGACTGATGTACGGTGTTTGCCACTTTTTTTCCCAGATCAATGGCTCCTTGTCGTTTCCACCCAATTGATTGGCTTCTCGGCGGGTGGGTTCGCCCGTCGATTTCTCGTGGTACCGTCAAGCATGATATGGCCGACCTCGCTTGTGACTTGTGCGTTGTTCAATACCCTTCATTCACAACAGTACGCGGGCAGCGGTCGGTTAGACGGCATGAGCCGATTGCGGTTCTTCCTGTACGCTTTTGCCGCATCGTACATATGGTGTAAGTCTATTGCTCGTCCAATCTGCTGGCCGTTGGGGATGGCACTAAATCGGTGATACGCAGACTTCTTCCCTGGGTATCTATGTGCGTTGTTCGCCTTGGAAATCGGGTTGCTCGCCCGAGACCTGATTAACCCCCTTTGGTTAGTCCAGGCACTGTCGTATTTCTCGTGGGTCACTTGGATATGGCCTGAAAATGCAGGTGAGTCCGCTCGGCTTTATCGGTTAATCGACTGCGTGGCTCAAGTCGGCTTGGAAGTCATTGCACAATTGTTTGGGTACGTCGCGTTTTCCGTCTCTCTATTGTGTTCTTCCTTGACAAGGTAAATGACGTCAAGTTACATCCATGGGATGGTGAGTGTGATTACGAACGAGCTGCAGTCGAGATACGCATGAAATGATGACGCAGGGTATGTCTGTCGTAACGTTCGATTGGAGCCAAATTGCGTGCGTGTTCTTCAGTGTAACTTCGCCTGGCAGGGATTGATGATGTTCAAAATCTAGGTACATTGGCTCACCGCTAGCTACACCATGTATGATTTTTTGCGATTCCTGTTCAGTCATCCTTACATCCGTGACTAGGGTGGGCTGCGGCCAACATTCTCTTTGGGTTTGTGGTGTTTTACTGTGGGTGGCAAGAAACTGTAACAACGCTATTAGTCCATGTTGACTTATCGTTTAGGGATTCTAACGCCCATACTCTACGTCCGTGATTCTTTTGAAAGCATTCGGAACTCAGCTTACTTGTCTTCGGTCAGTTCACGAACACCTGGAAGTCTCTGTATATGCCGTGAGAACAACCGGTAACCATGAGAGTATGTCTACATGCTGAAATTTCAAGGCAGCATTCAATCGCGGCAGGTCTTTGATAACATGATGCAACCGTACAATGTCACACGAATTCTGACACCGGAGGCCACGCTCGACACAGAGGCATACAGATCGTATAGCCCGCTATTCATGTCGTACGTGTCCTTGTTCTTTGCAGTTTCTGACCCCCTTCACTTGAGAACATCTAGGACATGTTTTGCCGTGGCGTACGGGTACGTCTATCCTACGATTGCTTGATTGACCTAATTACCCTTAATGTCTAGGTTGTCGTTTGCTACTATCACAGGTATTTATTTTCGTTGCATGGAAGGGCCAGTATGAAAGCCTATACCATAGCCACTCTTGTCCATACCTTCCTTCACTTCCGGAAGCAGATCATTCAGCAAAGTCGGAAATCATTGAGAGAGGCACCCGACGTCCATGCTCGCCTCATGAGTTTATATCCACAGGGTAATATCACTGCTATTCGACGTTTCATAGTTCCATACATGTTCACACTCTCCTCACACCTTTTCAACAGTTCCTGATTGGTGGTATCTTGTACTGTTTGTCGTCATGTTCACCCTGGGTGTTATTACCATCGAACTGTGGCATACGCAAATGCCGGTATGGGCTTTCGTGATCGCTTTACTTATAGGTAAATTTCCATTCTCGGTCGTCATAGGCATCGCCCATCGTTAACACGCGGGACTTTGCGAAGCATTCACCTATGTCATTCCATGCGGTATGATTCAAGCGATCACGAATCAGCAAGTCGGTCTTAAGTAGGCCGAGCGTGCTTCTACTTGCTTCATTCTCATATCCCTTCTACTATAGTGTCATCACAGAACTCATCATCGGGTATGAGCTCTACTTTTCGTGGCGAGGTTCTCGAGCTGAGCTTGATCAAGTTATGCCTTACCCGGCCGTCCTATCGCCTCTATGTTATTCAAGACGTATGGATATATGGTGAGTGGATAGTACAGTTCCGACAATGACTTCCCGAGTTGGCTGCTAGACGATGTCGCAAGCTCTAACCTTCACGGCGGACTTTAAGCTTGGGCATTATATGAAGATCCCCCCACGTACCATGTTTTGGTGTCAGGTTGGCTCCCACGACGTTGCTTTGTTCGCTGATGTACTTAACTCGCGCAGATTATATCTACTGTCATCGCTGGGACTACTCAGCTTCTCGTGCAATCGTGGATGTTTGATCATATCCCGTGAGCTCAACATTCGTTATCCGTGATAATTAGACTCATCCCGCCGTGGCAGGGATATGTGCTCCAGTGCGCAGAAGGACGGGTAAATTACGGTCTCGGATCGTTTTCTCAACAGTTATGCTAACCTTTTACAGGTTCGTGTGTCCCGGTACCCAGGTGTTCGCAACTGCGTCTATCATATGGGGTGCGTGCATTGAGTGATACAGACAGTGGGACGTACCTGAGTGGATGATGGCATTTAGGCGTTGTTGGGCCGAAACGCTTGTTTTCCTCTGACCACCTATACAGGTATGTGTCACCAGTTTCTCGCTCACCGACGGATCGCTAATAATCAACATTAGCTGTAAACTACCTTCCTCGCGCTAAACTGATTAGCAACTGAACGATCCTTAGCGCTTATGTATTTCTTTGTGGCTGGGGCTATTGCACCGTTTATTCCTTGGCTACTGATGAAGAAGTGGCCGAACAGTTTCTTGCGATATATCAAGTAGGTGATGTCTACTCGTTACAATAGTCGATGCTAACGTTACGAGTAGTTTGTGAGATCATTCTGCGTTCCCTTTGAGGGAATGCTGTCAATTCGCTCATCGTCCACTCTTTGCAGCCCCGTCATATTCAATGGAACAAATTTTATTCCGCCAGCGACGGCATTAAATTTTGTCCCTTGGGCGTATGTCCTTTACGATACTCGTCGTGTATGCAAGCCTGACATTCCAAACAAGGCTTGTTGGATTCATTTTTCAGTTCTGTATTCGAAGGTTCGCAAGATGACGACCTTCTATCCACTTCTCTTCCTTAATGGATATGTAACAGGCGATACTTTGCTTGGTGGGCAAAGTACAATTGTGAGGGATTGATATCCTCTTACTCTTCCCTCCTTATGTTCATTCACGCACTCTTAGATGTACTCTCGGCCGCGCTGGATGCGGGTCTGGCATTGTCGGTTATAACCATTTTCTTTACGTATGTCCTCTCTCACCACACCGTCACTTGAATCAAGGAAACTGACGTCGTATCCGCTTGGTTTGGATAGTCTCCAATATCCTCGAAGTGGCACGGTGAGCACGAGAAAGCTGCTTCTGACCCCCTACTGATCGATGGACATTGACGTCGGGTTTATGTTTACTCGCAGATCGGTATGAACGTACAAAAATGGTGGGGTAATCAAGTGAGTTGTTCGCGTCTCGCCCGGTCGCGGAGCTCTGGAAGAACCGCATGTTGTATTCACGGTGTATCCTATTTGTTTCGCAGGTGTTCCTAACCAATTATGACGGGAGGGGTATACCTGTCCGTCAGCTTGCGCCTGGCGAGACGTTTGGGTGAGGGTGAGTGCCATGGAATGGGAACAGGGGGAAGGGATGCAACAAATGTTGTAGGATGGGATGGGCTTGGAATCGGAGTCAGGTCTCGATCTAACTGGCATTTTTTTTATCAGGGGGACTCTCAGGATAGAGTGTTGTATTGGTTAGTTGTATCGTTGTCAAATGCTACTATGTACTGCTCAGTTGGGCGGGAAGGCGGAAGAAACTTGTGATGATGCATTCACGATGATATCAAGTTCTTGCCCCCTGAGGAAGTTCAACATACTTGAGATCTATGTATGTGCATACTTCAGATCTGAAACTCGTCGCGGGCCGTGGCTATACTGTACAGCAGGTGACTTTACCATACCACGTAGAAAAGGACTTACCAATTTCTTAACCAAGTTGACATTACCTGTCGAACGTTGCAACAGTGCAGGGAAAGGGGCCAAACAGCCATAAATCCCGGGCCGCGAGCCAGTGAGAGCACGATCAACAGGGCACGATTTCATGACAGTTTGTTGCCCCTTCGATGCGATGCTTATTTACTTATGTAAATAAACTCCGCCCGGGATGGCTGGGAACGAGACTAGTACTCCGAGTAAGTCGGCCATCAGGCCTTCAGGCTCGGCGGCCGCCACAGGCAGATATTTCTTGTTTCAGGTTTGCCAGCACAGGGATACACTCATCTAGCCGAGAATCCGCCAGCGATGAGCAGACCGGCGGGACTATTGTGAACTCAGAAGAAAAGCCGATCGGCATCTTGGATCATAATGGAGCCAATCATTGAATCTGGTGTTTTTATCATTCAATGCGTCGGTATAAGCTGTCATTGTCTCAGTCATTTCACCTGTTTCCAGAATTACGCAACAATCAGGATCGCGTTCGAGGCTTACCCTGAGGGCCCTGAGTTTCTCGCTGAGGAGCGCCTATGTTGGCTCACATTCAAGTTGTTTTCCTTTCTCAATCACCTTGATGGCTTCCTTCGAACATGTCTCTGAATCGCAGGATTATCCATTGCAGGTGTTCAGTAACGGAGGTTTTGCTGAAGCTCAGACGATAGCTAGCCATGATAAAGACTCGAACTCGGGCTACCATGTCAGTACCCTCAACTCAGGTGGGTCCTGGACCTGTGACTCTGAGAGCACTGGGTGTCACTAAAACCATGTAGTCATACACCATTCGATTTCTGTAACCTCAGTGCGTGCCCATGTGCCACAGCTTTCCCTTGATAGTGACCTTGAACTTGAACATGACTCACAGGAATCCTCCTTCGATGATCCCAACCTCGACCCAAACCAAACTACCGAATTTGATAACGACTCTCCATACCCCGAAGTCCGTTCTGCAGTTGCCAACACCGATGATTCATCGATACCGGCGATGACGCTACGAACCTGGGTGCTCGGTCTGATGCTCGCGGTCCTCATGGCCGGCATCAACCAATTTCTCTTCTTCCGATACCCTAACGTGCCTATTGGAGCTACCACTGCACAGTTGGTTTCTTTTCCACTTGGGAGACTCTGGGCATCATACGTTCCTCGAAAACGGATATTCGGTATATCGCTGAATCCAGGTCCGTTCTCTATCAAAGAACACGTGCTGATAACGGTCGGTGTTCTTTCACGAGTTGTTTTTTTTCCCTTACAATTCGTATTCACATTTGTGCAGATCATGGCTTCCGTGGGAGCATTGTCGGCTTACGCAGTGAGCATCACTCATTCTCGTGTGAAGGAACTGGAACACGTGCATCGATTGATCGAAATTCAGACCGACATTATTGCTGTACAGAGGGTGTATTATAATCAGCACTACAGTTTCAGCTGTCCGCGCGCTTCTCTCTCTGGAAATGCCCTTGACTAATGTGGTGTCATCTTTTTATTTGTCTTCACCTAGATCAATGGTTTTTAGTCATGTCCGCACAGCTGATTGGCTTCTCAGCCGGTGGAATCGCCCGTCGGTTTCTTGTCTCCCCATCGAATATGATATGGCCGACCACGCTTGTGTCCTGTGCGTTATTCAACACCTTGCATTCGCAACAGTATGTGGGGAGTGGTTTGTTAGGCGGTATGAGTCGAGAACGTTTCTTTCTATACGCATCCACTGGATCGTTCCTATGGTGTGAGTCCATAATTCTTTGCACTCTTGGCTTGGAGATGGAACTAAATCGGTGATACGCAGATTTCTTCCCTGGATATTTGTGTATGTTATTTGCTTGGTGATCGGGTTGCTCATGAGAAGAATGATAACTCCTGTGTGATAGTTCAGGCACTTTCGTATTGCTCGTGGGTTACTTGGATATGGCCTGAAAATGCGGGTGAGTTCATGCGGTTCTTAGTTAATCGCATGCAGCTCAAACTAGTTGGAAGCGATTGCACAGTTGTTTGGGTATGACGCGTTTTGTATCCTTTTCTGTTCTGTGGCATTGATCATTTAATGGCAACAAGTTACGTCCACGGAATGGTGAGTGTGGTAACAAATGAGCTACAGTTTGAGATGGGTATGAATAGATGTCATAGGGTATGTCAGTCATCACGTTCGACTGGGGTCAAATCGCGTACGTGTGTTGGTCAAAGTAGCCTCTTTCACGGGAATTGATGCTATTGATAACGCAGGTATACTGGATCCCCGCTGGCTACACCATGTATGCCTCCTGTGATTTTGTTCAGACTTTCTCGCTTATGTCCATGACAAGGGTGGGCAGCGGTTAATATTCTCATTGGATTTGTAGTGTTTTATTGTGAGTCCCTCCAGAAGTCTTACGACGCTTGTCGTGCATGCTTACTTAGAACGCAGGGATCGTCACGCCTATACTCTACGTCCGTGAATCCTTTGAAAGTCCTCATCACGCTACTTACTCACGGCTATGTCAGTTCTCGAATACCTGGATGTCGTTGTATATGCCGTGAGCACAATACCGTCTGAGTATGCTCACGTGTTGAGATCTCGGAGCAGCATTCTATCGCGACAAGTATTTGATAATACGATGCAACCTTACAACGTTACCCGGATTCTGACCCCGGACCTCACGCTTAATGTGGAAGCATACGAATCGTACAGCCCGCTATATATGTCGTATGTTTTTTGTCATTCCCATTTCAGAACCCTTCATTTGAACATCTTTAGGACGTGTCTTGCCGTCTCGTATGGGTGGGTGCACTCCATGACTTTCTTTATAGCGACTAAGCTCCGTGTCTAGGTTGTCGTTTGCCACGATCGCAGGTAATTCCACTCGTTCCATGGAACGAACCAGTATGCAACATTTCTACCGTAGCTATACTCGTCCATACTCTGCTTCACTTCCGGAAGCAGATTATGCAGCAAATGCGTCCGTCCTTGAAAGAAGAACCCGATATCCATGCTCGCCTCATGAGTTTGTACCCACAAGGTAAGTAATATCACTATTACTCGACGTCTCGCAATTCCTTTCATGTTCACCATCCTCCCCGTGCATTCCAAACAGTCCCTGAGTGGTGGTATCTTGTGCTATTTGTTATCGTGTTTACTCTAGGGATTCTTAGCATCGAATTGTGGCATACGCAAATGCCGGTATGGGCTTTCGTGATTGCTTTGGTTATATGTAAATCCGCATTGTCGCTCGTCATAGCCATCGGTTGCTGATATTTGTGATTTCGCGAAGCATACACCTATGTCATTCCATGCGGTATGATTCAAGCGATCACGAATCAGCAAGTCGGGCTTAAGTAATTTTTTATGTGCTTCTAATCGATTCATTCTCATCTTCCTCCTAGTGTCATCGCGGAGCTCGTCATTGGGTATGAGCTCTACTTTTCGTTGTGGTCCCCGTGCTGAGCTGGGCCAAGCTATCTGTTACCCGGCCATCTTATCGCCACGATGTTGTTCAAGATGTTTGGATATGTAGTAAGTGAACGGTCCAGTTCCTTCGCCAACGTACTGAGTTGGCTGCCAGACGATGCAGCAAGCTCTGATCTTTACAGCAGACTTTAAACTTGTGCATTATATGAAGATTCCCCCACGCACCATGTTTTGGTGTCAGGTTAGCTCGCACGACGTTGCTTTGTTTCCCGACGTACTTAATTCGTGCAGATTATATGTACTGTTGTCGCTGGGACTACCCAGCTTCTCGTGCAATCGTGGATGTTTGATCACATTCCGTAAGCTCGCCATTACGTTCTCAAATACCTAGACTGATCTGGTCCGACAGGGACATTTGCTCCAATACGCAGAAAGACGGGTAAATTGTGGACCTACCGATTTCAGCAGAATGTGCTAAGTTTATGCAGATTTATTTGCCCGAATACTCAAGTGTTTGCAACGGCGTCTATCATATGGGGTACGTACTACGTGTACCGATCGGTGCAGATCGTTTCTCACTAGATGACGGTAATTAGGTGTAGTTGGACCCAAACTCCAGTTCTCATCTGGTCAGATATACCAGTATGTGTTACAATTCATTCAATGCCCGTCGGCGAACGCTGATCATTGAGAATAGCTGTGAAGCATCTTTGTCACTCACTGATCTGGATGGAAGCTGACTGATTTGTAGCGCTCTTGTACTTCTTTCTCGCTGGGGCTATCGCACCAATCATTCCTTGGTTATTGATGAAGAAGTGGCCGAACAGTTTCTTGCGATATATCAAGTAGGTGGCTTCCTTTCCTTGAAAATGAAAACAAGCTGAGGCTGTCATAGCCTGTGAGATCATTGAATTCCCCATTCAAGGAACGCAGTCTGATCGAACATTCAGCCCTGTCATATTTAATGGAACATTTCGGATTCCGCCAGCGACAGCATTAAACTTTGTGCCCTGGGCGTATGTCCTTCGTCCACGTTAACAGTTCACTCAAGTCTGACGTTTCGAACAAGATTTGTTGCATTTGCTTTTCAGTTTTTCATTCGAAGGTTCGTAATGTGGCGACGTTTTATCCTCGTCTTCTCTTAATGGTACATTGCAGACGATACTTTCCCTGGTGGGCGAAATACAACTGTATGGAATCCATTTTCCTTTCTTTTTTTTTGTTGATTATTTGCTCATGCACTGCAAGACGTACTCTCTGCCGCGCTTGATTCCGGTCTCGCATTATCGGCCATAACGATCTTCTTCACGTACGTCCCCAGCCCGTCACATGATTCGACGCGACTGATTCGCTTGCTTTTGATAGTCTCCAATACCCCACGGTGAGCAAGGGCAATATGTTTTTCATTTCCTTCTAACCGATCGATCTCGATGTTGGGGGCTTTGTCCCCTCACAGATCGGTGCGAACACCATAGAGAAATGGTGGGGTAATCAAGTGCGTCGTTCGCGTCCTCCTTGGAGGATTCCATGGCATGCTGACATCTATAATTTACAGGTGTTCCGAACCAACTATGACGCGCTGGGTATACCTGTCCGCCAGCTCGGTCCGGGGGAAACATTTGGGTGAGTGTGGATGCCACGGAGGGCCGAGCGTCCGACGAACCCCCAAGGATGTGACGGGCTATGAATCGGTGTCTTGTTTATGTTCGAGCGTCGATCTAGGATTTATTTGTTTCTCCTTTGGGTAGAGTGCTGTCACATTTGTATATTATATGCACCTTCAGAGTGTCACTATCTCCCAATAGATCTCCCAGTGCCTCGGCCAAGAATTACATGCATCATTTTTGACGTAGGACCTCTACCGGCTTCTCATGGCGCCTCGGGACATGTCTTCCATGCAAAGGCTTATTTTACAACGATGGTTCCATGGTAGACTTTATACTAGATATAAGGGAATAAGGATGCGGGTATATACATATTTGCCGCGATAAATCCATGATAAAGTTCGTAATACATCAAACGTCCGAGTATGCAACATGTAGATCACGCGCTCAGGCCAGGCACGGCCGAACGAATGAAGTACCCCGGATCTCTCAATCAGTGTGCGAGCTGACGTGGGGAACAAGGAGGTGAGGTGAGGTGACCATCATTCCGTCTTCCCCTTGATCTTCCCAACGGTTGTGGTCGCCCCAGGAACATCCCCAAGCCGGTTTCCCACCTTGACCTGCTGACCTGCCTTGATGGCGAACTCAAAGTTCTTCGGGGCTTCGAACACGAGGACGATCGTGCTCCCGAGACAGAAGCCACCCATTTCTTGTGCTGGAGTCAGAGGCTGCCCGTTGAGCAATGGGGACGCAGCGGAGTAGACGGCTTCGGTGTACGTCCCCGGTGGGGGCGGACGGCCACGGACGTTCGTGCGAAGGGCCTTGCGGAGGTAAGCAAGATTTGTCAGTTTGGTATTGGGAAGCATGGTTCAGACTTGCTTACGGAGTCAAAGTTCACTTTAATACTACCGACGTTAGTGGCGCCCACGGGAACCATACCAAAAAAGCCATATCGCCACCGGCCAAGGAGTGCCACCCGCTCGTTGAGCACGAACAGGTTTTGGAGACGCTTAGCCATGTACGGGGACACTGAAAACAATTCACCTGGACCTGGACGTGAGTACACCAGGATGGCCCCCAGGGAAGCACGCACCAACAAAATGTCTTCGTTTCTCCACCACCCATGCAGTGGGGCTGTGGAAACGGTGGTAATCACCTGGAGCAAGGTATATTACGGTGAAATATAGCGCGTTCCCGCTCTTGACGCTAGTCCCTGATATACTTCTCTTCCGTTCTCCGAAGGACGATCGAACACCCATTTCCCGGGCAACAGAAGCGTCGTGTTCCAAAATTTCCTGCAGGCTGCCTTCTTGCGCTACCGACGCGTCGATTTGTGCACCGTGTTTATGGGGTATTTCAACGCTATCAGAATCCGACGCCGTCCGCTCAACAGGGGTCATTGAGGTAGGTGTGCTCGGTGTCGAGGCCCCCAGGAGCTTATCGAGGCTGTATTCTATCCCATTAACAACAGCGAACTCGCGATGATCGACGAATTCTTGATCCTGGGGAAATTCTACGACCACCGACGTAGGCGATGAGGGGTTGTCGGGGTCATACAACTCTACGCCAAGTAGTGCATCTAGGGAGTAGGTGATCCCCTTGACTTGCTCCACGCGCAGATTATCGATGGTACCAAAGTGAAGCACGGTCCCGTCGGCTGGACTGACCTGCATGGTACTCAGTAATGCAGGACCGGTGGAGTCCTGGAGACCACAACTTACAAGGACAGCGCTATCAACTGGTCGTACGCCTGGTTTCAACTTCCGATAAAAGAACTCCCCTAGACTTGCATATTTTGTCAAGTCGCTCGGTTCAATCTCATCCAAGTTACATCCGAAAGCATAAGCGTAGAGCCCAAAGCCGTAGGGACGAATCCAAATAGGGAGTTCGAGCGAGGTCAGATAACCCCAGACACGCGAGAGGTTGCGTAGCGGTAGAGCACCTATTACGTGAACCTGGCGAGGATTCATGATATGTAAGATTAATAGAACACGTGTACGCACTTGCCAAGGCCCTTTGAGTTTGATAACCTCGCGACCTTCCTCGTCGACATGGACCTCCTTCTGGGCACGTGCCGACTTCTTGTGGTATTGGATAGCGACGAGGAGAAGGGCGCCGACAGCCAGCGGGAGTGGGTACCATTTCGTAGGCGTTTTAGTCCATGCTGTTATGAGTTTCCCTGTATGAATAGTCAGATTGGAAGTGTGCAACGAGTACTAGGAGCGTACGATAGAGTGGCGCAGCCGAAGAGGCGCCCGGTATTTGGTCGGGTGACTCGGGAGGACTAACGTTCTTGGTGGAGAAAGACCTCCTGAAAGCGCTCCTGTTGAGAGAGCGCACTGTTCCGGACAAACTGATTCTCTTTTTTACAAATACTCTTGAAAAAATAGCAGAAGACGTGTTGGCCGCGGCGGTCGTGGTTGAAGAAATGACATGAGAGGCGGCCTGGAAGGGCCGTTTACCCTTAGATATGACTTTATAGAGCATCTAGAATGCTAGAATGTGGTTTGACATGAAAAATGGTGACGGGGAAACTGCACAACGAGCTGCACACGAGCCTTGGACGATGGAGGAGTGCAGTCCGAGACTCCGAATCGACGCTTCCAGCGATAAACCGGTCCATAAAATAAGGTAAGACCTTCGGAAAATAACAAGCACAAACAAACCCTTCCGTTTCCTTATCCGGCCAGCGCCTCCTTTCCCTTGTCGAGGGACTCTCGCGTAGTACCATTTATCTACAAATTCCATCTAGGCATCTGACCATGCAGGCTTGAACGTTTGTCATGTTGCCAGAGTCGGTATCCCTCGGCCGGCGCGGCTTAGGTTTCAAACCCCATGACAGGGTCGGAGTTCCAAACCAGTCCCAATTTGGGTTTCTTAGCCGCGCGAACGTGACTGCACAACTTGGCTCACACCATCACCATGGGTAATGACGGAGGAAGTATCCCTGATAGACGCGATCTTGTAAAGAACAAGCCTAAAGCCGAGCAGGCTGACAAAGCTAATCAGGTACGAGCCAGGTGGTTTTTCTGTGCGCTTTCCAAGGTACGTCTTTCATTCACATTACACAGCAAGCGCGTGTTCACATTTTGTTTTTAGCTCTTGCTTCGGGAGCCGGTCGTGTCTTGTGACCTGGGAAAGCTGTACAACAAAGATGCCATCATAGAGTATCTATTAGACAAGTCAGCATATGGAGATGGGGAAGAGATATGTGGGCACATACGCTCGCTAAAGGTACGCTGAGCTATCATGGTCTCATACCCTCACACATACCTTTGATCCAGGACGTCAAAACTCTGAAACTTACGGCGAGATCAACACCTGTGACTTCTACCGACGTACCACCGAGTGAAGTCCCCCAGTTTGTCTGCCCTCTCAACCTAAAGGAGATGAATGGCGTCCAACCCTTTGTATACATTCGCCCTTGTGGTTGTGTATTCTCGCAGTCCGCTCTACGGACGCTCCTCAGTCCAAATCCATCTACCAGAGAGATATCGAACAGCGAAGAGAGCAATGGTGACTCCGCTGACAAAGAAGAACCCGACGTCTGTCCCCAGTGTGCCACCAAATTCTCGCAAACATCCGACGTCATGACGATCAACCCCTCTGAAGACGAGGAACAGCGCATGCGCGCGGCAATGGAACTTCGTCGTTCACGCGAGCCTCCCAAGTCAAAAACGAAGAAACGGAAAGCCGCCGCGGATACTGTCGCTGAAGAGGCTGCTGTCTCGAAAAAGAAGAAATCATCATCGGCAGTTCACTCCCCTTCGCCTGTACCCAGTCTCAACCCCACGATATCAGCTGCATCGCGAGCACTTACGAATTCCCTCGCCGCGGAGGAGACTAAGCGCAAGGCTAATATGAGCGATGCTGTCAAGTCGTTATACCGCGGAAAGAACGAACCGCCAAGGAAAGAAACATTTACTACCATGGGGACGTTCACCAGAGTAAGTGGTCGTCTATGGTCATGTAAACGTCATTGCTAATGAATGTGAAATCTAGTATGCATAGGTTCTATCGCTACTTCGGTCGACACTGTACTATGGCCCAGTGTATGTATATCATGCATTGTATTTTTCCCCTTGTGCTGCGATGCAGGATTCATGCAGGATGGCGTGAGTGACAGTCATTCAAAACATCGTGGTCTACCGGATCACACGCGCGAGTCGCATTCGTGACCACTTCAGATCCGTCCTAATTTCATTTATCTGGTTAGTTCACGATGTCCCTAAATGCTCAAGTAATACGCGAGAGTACTGAGTATCCAGCAGCACGCTGTGTCGACTTGCTACTACAGATCCCGGACGGCTTTGTTGACCGAAAACTTTTGGCTTATCGACCCTTATTATATCCATCGACAGGTTGATGTAATCAGCAAAGATATCCCACCCGTCGTCGGAATGGGGTCCATTTGCGTACTTGTTCCACCAAGCACAGCGTGAGATAATTGATATGCTTTCTCATCATGCATCGCTGACCATGCGTGCGAACTCGAAGCCGAGAGCATCGCCCGAGGCGACCATTAAAAGCAGCTGCGCGGTGTATACGCTAGTAGTAGCCCTGGTCACCTTTTACCCGGTTTCATTCGCCGTTCGTGCCGCAAAGAACGTTCTTTGTGACGGCATGGCTTCGCTATCGCGGCCTTGCACCCCTGACCCTGAAACACCCACATACATCCAAACCCCGTGTCTGGCACACCACTCCTCAGGCAGGCCGAGGTGTCAGAAACCGCTTCTCCGCTGTGTGAGGGGTGGCGGCCGCAAGGTCGAAGTTTGTAGGGTCCGTGTATTTATATGTTTTTAGGTTTCGGCGGTATGGGGATTCCAGAAACCCTTCGTTCGTTTTTTCTCCTGTGACAATTTTCGACTTCAATCCATTTTCCAGGCTTCTTATCTCAGCCTAACAAGCGATGCCAAGTTTGGCACCTAAGTTACGCATGCACGATTCACTTGCCCAACACCCTCTCGGATGCACGAATCCAAATGTGTGGTCGCCCCGTCGTGCGTACATGTAGTGTACAAAGTTAACATCCATTTTCTTCTTCCCCATAGTCCCCATTGTCTACCACCTGCGGGCTTCGTAATCGGCCAGCGTGTCCCTGGTCGTCTCCGCGATAGTCCGATATTTCAAACCAAGAATGCGATCCGCTTTGGCTGAATCGTAGATCATCAAGTGCTTTGCAGTCTTGCCCGCACCTCGGACGCCGACCGGCAGGGTGGTCGAGAGCCTTGGTGGTGGGCTCAAGTCGTTGGCAGCATCGACTGAAGGAAGAAACGCAGCCCAGATACATTCGTCTCTCTTTTTCAAGGATGTTTGTGTACTCACTGAAGTCTTGCCATTTCCAGAGTCCTATAGATACCCGTCAGTCAATGGGTCTTGTCCTTGAGCCGAAACCAAGCGAGGGAACACGTGGACTTACCAGCACTGACGATGATGCGCTCGCCACCGGCAGCTTCCTTCTCGAGAGCGAGTACATGCGCCTCTGCGAGGTCACGTACGTCGATCCAGTTGGTACCTGTGTTAGCAAGGAAGTCGTTGCCTGCCGCGTTGGCCTTGGCACCGTCGGCGACGTAGTTGTAGAATGTTGCCGCTGAGGTGTTGAGAGAAGCGGGCGAGGTGACTTCGTGGATGGCTGGCTATTGTGGTAAAAGAGTCAAGTTAGGAACCTCTAATCCATAGTATACAAATCCTGAACATTTACCCCGAAGACCTGAGAATAGGATGGACAGTCTTGTAAAGGACGGAATCATACAAAGCTTAAACTCACGAGTGGTGAGTTGAGTACGACCAAATCCCAATTAATGCGAGACTTGTTTTCTGGGCTGTTCACAAATTCCCAAGCAGCTGCGTGGATCGCCGGTCAACCGGAAACCAAAGAAGATACGCCGCTTACATCTTTCTGCGAGTGTCTTCGATGCTCGGTATTTCACTATGCCAGGGGCTTCGTTCTTCCTCCCTTCGTCCTCGTATTTCTTGAGAATCTCAAGACTCTGGTTGTTCCAGTCCACCTCTGTGAACGTAACAGGATTCGGATCTTCGCGGAGAACGGCCGCTCCAGAAGAAGTGATCACGACACGTTTGACCTTGGTTGATCTGTTTTATTGAGAAGTGATGTTCTTTGATCTAGCTGCTAAATATCAAAATCGACAGACGTACCCGTCCTTGAGAATGCTCTTTAGTATTCCCACAGTGCCATCGACGGCTGGCTTGATCAGTTCTAAGAAGCTAATCAGTAGGATGACTTAGAGCCTCTTAACGACTCACCATCAGGGTCGACTGCGTTGAAGTGGAAAGGCGACGCTGTGTGTTCGATGGCATCCACGCCTTTGACTGCCTCGTCGAATGCCCCATCCTAACCAACGGATCGCGAAATGATAAGCATGACACGGCGCAACGCATGGCATCCCGATTTCCGAGACGATCTCGATACACTGCGTGCCATGAATGACCGTCTCGGGCCGCGCTCAAGCTTACCTTGGCGATATCCTCTACGACGACAAGCTCGAATCGATCACCATAGGAAGCAAACGCCTTCTTGAGGAAATCACCCTTGGCGACAGACCTTACCGTTCCGCGGACGGCATACCCTCTCTCGAGCAGATTCTGCACGACCCACGCGGCAATGTACCCCGTCGCGCCCGATACGAGTACTCTGGCAGGCGGTTGAACGGCAGTCATCGTTCGGTATCAGTAGTATAGGTGAGAGAGGTCACGGTTTCACGTTGTTGCGATCACACACTGTGTCTCGTGCGAACCCACTCCCACTGTATTTATAGTACCTGGGTCGATCATATATGCGTCAAGACTCGGTTGTTCACGTGTGCCAGCCTGGACCGCCGTACTGTATAATTTCGATCGCGGGTTCGTCACAGGGTGGTTCAACGAATTTCCAGGTGTGGCAGAATACTACTATAATTTTTGTCTAATAAATGGGTTGATACCTGGGTCGCGGGTACGGGTATCACCGCGGGTCGATTTTTGCCTACCCACGGGTATGGGTGAGGCAGCGTGCGTGCTCGTGGAACAGCGCTCAAGGTTGCGGAGTCGAGGGGGACGGGCAGTGTGGTGGCCGAGGCGTTCGTGCAACTGCGCCGCATCTAGCCGCGGCGTGAGAGTCGGAGTTCGTGAGTTCGATAGATCTCGACTGGCTGATCGACAATCTGGTTTATACTTTTGCTTGTTTGGTCCCGACTGCTCGCTGTGCGTTCAAGGACCTTCAGCCGAACCAAGTTTGACGTGTACAACTTGAAATTCAGCTTCAAGTTCCTGTTCATGGATGGACACAAACCCGATGGGTCTCCCCACCATACTGTTCGCTTGGTCGACAGGGCGAAATCTGAGGCATTCTTCAGCCCATCCTACAGTGTCTGCCATCAATAAACGTGCCCAGTGGTAGAATGGTGAGTTGAGGCTGTTTGGTTTGGTTACGGGAACTGGGTTCAGAGCTTACTAGTACTGTCTCGTCACAGCGTTTATAATTCCCCAAGGAGAGACCGGTTTTTAGATCAAGTCTTTACACCACAATAATTCGGCTGGCGGGATTAGAACAGCGGAGGCAATGAATGATCTAATACATTTGTGAGGTGAAAATTTTACTTCTGTTCGGATGCTCCTCGCGTCTGAGCCCTTTACAAAGGTGGGGCGAGTTGGTAATTGCTTCTCACCCACTTTTGTTCCCTCGTTGTGCAGCAAAGACAAACAGTATGCGCTTCACAGTCGCGACCTCTATCGTTGCGCTGGCTGTCTTGACTGCAGCAGCGCCGCAGCTAGGACAGAACATTGGTGTGGCCATCCCCATCGCCAAACGCTCGGGATTGACAAATGCCGACAAGAGTGTCAGCACTGAAACACTCAAGTATCATGTTGCGTCAACCGAAGCGTACGTCGTATTCTCCCTTTGCTTCCCATCAACTCAAGCATTCATACGTAGTAAGGTTACCCGTGGTTTTAGAAATTACCAGCAGAATACGGGAGCTCCACACCCCGCTGCCTTGAACGGAACCCAGATTCAGAGCTGCACGACTGGTGCTGATATCTTGACTGATGATAACAGTCTGCTCTGGTACGGTGATATTTCTGTTGGTACTCCTGCCAAGACTTTCACTGGTAAGCTTTTTTGTATTTTCAACGAATACACGACCCATTCTTTTTGACAGTGGAATTAGACACAGGCTCGAGGTATGTTTCTGTGTTCATGTATTATTGGACTGGCTAAGTCGGGTTTCAGTGATCTCTTCTTGCCAGGGACCAGCTGTGGTTCAACCTGTAGCGGCCACACCCGCTACGATCCTTACGCTTCTACAACTGCTCAAGACTTGGGTCAGACTTTCAACATTACGTATGGAGACGGTTCTTCTGCTGCAGGCGAACAGTTCTCCGATACGGTTTCTATCTCCGGACTCACGGTACGCTCGGCTTTTTTCGCGACGAATTAGGTGTCTGACTGCAGAGCAGGCGGTAGACCAGACCCTCGGCGTTGCCACAACATACTCTTCTAGCTTCGAAATATCTCAATTCCCTGCTGACGGTCTGATGGGAATGGGCTTCCCCTCCATCTCTGTTTACCCTGCGATCCCCTTCTTTCAGAGCCTTGTCTCCCAGGGTCAGACAGACCAGTCAGTGTTTTCATTCAAATTAGCGACTTCCGGATCGGAGTTGTATCTTGGTGGTGCGAACTCGGCATTGTACACTGGCGACTTCACCTACACCCCTGTTACGCAACAAGTGAGCTGGGGATTAGGCGTATTCTCGCCCGTCGCTTACATTGATCTGTCAGGGTTACTGGCAAGTCAACATGGATAGCGTTCAGGGTAACGGACAGACAATTCTGAGTAACATCGATTGTATCATTGACACCGGCACCACCCTCGTTCTTGGCGACCCCTCGGAAGTTGCCTCCTTCTACAGTGTGCTTGGTGGCACCGATGCATCGAGCACTGTCGGACCAGGTTATTACACCTGTATGTCTGCGGTCACTTCATTTCCGTCGTCTCACTGACGCTGCGCAGTTCCATGCGATTCGTTCCCTGACGTCAGCTTTACCTTTGGAGGTAGATCGTTCCCTATCTCCAATGAGACCCTCAACGTTGGGTCGGTCTCTTCCGGTTCAAGCGACTGTGTTAGTGGCATCGTTGGCCAGGACACAGGTACTTATGAGTATCTCATTCATAACATCTCAATTCGCTGCGCATACATGCAGTGCTATGTGTTGACACTGCTCACTTTTCCGCTTTGTTGAAACAGCATTCTGGATCGTCGGGGACGTATTCCTCCAAGGCGTCTACACAACGTTCGATGTCGGTAATACACAGGTTGGATTCGCGAAGCTTGCTTGAGCGCTCCTGCGACGTAGCGTACCTATGATGATGTCTTCTCCACGTCCGGTAATTTTATAGCACGCTTTGACTAATTGGATCGCTGAGTTGTGTATCTGTTTCTTGATAACCCGCATATCACGTCGTGGATCTTAGATTCACGTCTGGATGAATGAGCTAGGGTCCCCAAGTGTCGATAAATATTTGGAGGCCACTGTCCCCCTCGTCGGGCACTCCGGCGGACGCTGGCGGACTCGTCGCCCGCGCCGCCGGCCACTACAGCAAATCCCACCTGCGATACCACTGCCGCCCCCACCATTGGCAATCATTCATTCATTTATCCATGGTTAGAGAGCTGGTGGATGGGATACAAGTACGCACTTTGGCCACAACAGGGTGGCTGCGTGCGTTTGGGACGTGATGAACATGGTGGGTGGGCTTCGTCACAGGTGCGGCGTTAGCGCATACGGATATGATGGGTTCGCGATGCTCCTGCGGGTGCTCAACGAGACGGGTACCCTGAGTGCAGCCACACAGGGGGGAAGTAGATCGGGGAATGGGCAGTACAATGTGGAGGCTGAGGTTGTCCGAGGGCGTCGACAGGACAAGGACCAGGGAAGATGGCAGATGGAGCAGGCCTTGATTTCATTCGCATCGAGGTGGGCATCATGAGATGTAGTGCGGCGGGATTTGACGAGGGGGTAAGTGGGTGGTACAATGCATCTGGTTGAGCTTGTGTGCGATTTTGCACGCGAAGTGGCGGGAAGTGTTGAGCATGTGGTTGTGGTTGTGGTTGTGGGGTTAGAGTATGGATGGACAGGACCTGGATCCGAGTGAATTGGAGTAGGTTGGTGTGTATCTGATCAATGGGCATCTCTCCATCGCACTTTCTGTCTGTACTTTCCTCGATTGCATTTTGATGCTCGCTGTGCGTTCAAGGTCCCTCAGCCGAACCAAGTTAGACGCATACAAATCGAACTTCAACTTGTTCCTTTCCATGGATGGACACAAATCCGAGCATGGGTCTCCCCACCGTGTTGTTCGCTTGGTCGACAGGGTCAGACTTGACGCATTCTCTTACCTGTGGCCCATCCTACATCCGCGGTTATCATGACCGGGATTCGGCAAACGTACCATTCGTCACAAATGCCAGTGTATCGTCGGATGCCGTCCGCGAGGAACGTCGATACATTCAAGCTGGATTGAAGTCGTTGCCAGTTGGCGGCATTGACCAAAAAAGAATGCGTGGTATGTCACCCACGCCAGTTCTCCACCCCTCTGGAAAGGGGCTTGCAAGGTGCTCACTCACCCGAACTCTGAAGATAATCCCAGGATGGTCGAACGATCGTCAGTCAATGAACCGTTCCTTGTAAAACCAAAATTCAACTTGAAGCTGATAGGACGTCCGTACTCACCACTGCTGTCGCTGCAGGCAGGCGGGTGTCGTCGACCGCTTCCCCGCTGTGTGAGGAGCGGCGATAGCAAGGTTTGTGGGGGTCTGTGTATTTTTTTTTTAGGTTTCGGCGGTATGGGGACTCCAGAGATCAGAAACCCTTTTTCCGTGGCAAATTCCGACTTTAATCCTTTTCCAGACTTCTTGAGCCGTATCTCAGCCTGTCAAGCTAGCACCTACGCATCCACGATTCGTTTTCCAACACCTTCTCACGCGGATGCATAGATCTAAATGTGGGGAGTCGCCCCGTCGTTGACTCGTGCTGTACATGCGGTGTGCAAGGTTAAGATCTACTTTCTACGTGCCCATAGTCCCCATTGTCTACCACCTGCGGGCTTCATAATCTGCCAGCGTATCCTTGGTCGTCTCCGCCACAGTCCGATATTTCAAACCAAGAATGCGATCCGCTTTGGCTATATTGTAGTTGATCAAGTGTTTTGCAGCCTTGCCCGCACCTCGGATGCCGACTGGAATGGTGGTCGAGAGTCTTGGCGGTGGACTCAAGTCGTTGGCTGCATCAACTGATGGAAGAAACGCAGGGTAGGTGAATCAGTTCAATATTTGTCTCTTTTTCAGATGTACTCACTGAAGTCTTGCCATTTCCAGGTTCCTATAGGTAGTTGTGGGAAGTGTGTCCGTCAGTCAGTGGATTGTTTCCTTAAGCCAAAAACAAGCGAAGG
>JBBPSD010000518.1:0-22364 GCA_038093415.1 Xerocomellus chrysenteron | reverse complement strand
GAATTCGCCCACAATCACCGCCCTCATTCCGTCACAAACCAATCCCCGTTCTATCTCATGATGGGATATGAACCCCGCGCCCTTCCTTCGGTGATCGCCGACACCTCTATCCCCGCCGTAGAAACCCACCTTAAAACCCTCTCCGCTGCCCGTAACGAAGCCCTTGCCGCTCACGAACTCGCAAGACAAGTCATGAGTTCCCGCTCCCGACGAGGCTTTAAACCTTTTGCCAAAGGAGACAAGGTCTGGCTAGAAGCCCGAAACCTGAAACGATTAATTATCAACCCAAAGTTCGCCCCCAAACGAGAAGGCCCATTCACTATCACCAAAGTCTTATCGCCTATCGTATACCAACTCCGACTCCCGAAAACCTGGAAGATCCACCCGGTCTTCCATGCTTCTCTTCTATCGCCTTATCACGAAAACGAGGTCCACGGCAGGAACTTCCCCGCGCCACCCCCTGACCTTATCAACGGCGAAGAAGAATACGAAATCGAAAAGATTATCCGCCACCGTGGAACCCCGACAACCCGTTCCTTCCTAATCCGATGGAAGGGATACTCCGCCGAAGAAGATTCATGGGTCCCTGAACGGGATTTGAAACACGCAAAGTCCGCCTTGACCTCTTATAAAAAGCTCCACCCCTCTGTCTTCCGCTCCTAACTTCCCTCTTGCTACAACCACCACCATGTCCTACAATGCACCCACCCCTTCTTCCCCTTCGTCTCTCACTTCTTCTATTGTCGATGATACTTCTAGGCCTTCGTCTACTCGACCCGAAGCTGGATGGGGCTCTCCCTCCCCTGTGCCTGATTCTTTCCCTCCTATCTCTCTGGCTACAATTCCTACTCCTATTCATTCCGTGACTATACCCCTCTACGCCCACACCCTCCGCGATGACTTCCCCGACTCTCAGGACATTAGGAAACTTTCTGAATACCTCCGTTCCCCCGCATTCGCCTTATCCATCGATTCTTTCCTTGACATTGGTTCCCCCCTCTTTGCCCTCCGACGTGCTTACCTTAAGAACTCGCATCTCCGCCTTATGTCCACCAACATCTCCCCCTCCCCTCAACAGACTGTCCTCTCCCGCCTCATTTGTGAGGTATACTTAGAGTTCGAGGGATCTCTGGTGATGGCGATGTATCAATTAGGTATGCTCGAGTTTTTAGAAGATATAGACAGGTACATGTTGGAACTCTCGCGTCGTAACTCCCCCGACTCCTTGTCCTCCTTCGTCACCACCCTATCCACTCGCACCTCCAACATCTTGGCCTCTTCCTCCCCCCTGATGTCTGATGAAGAACGTGTCCTCCAACGAGTAGAGTCTTGGTGGACCAGAGGCAACTCCCAAGTCCCTCTCCCATACACCCACCCGCGCTACCACCAAGCATGTCACTCCTGCCATTGCCTTGGGCATTATCAGAACCAATGCCCCGTCTACCAATGTCCCCACTGCACCCGCTGGGCCCCCGGTCATAACCCCAACCGCTGCCCTCTCTGTCGTCAAACCCCCCAATCCTCTTCCAGTTCATCTCCCAACACGTCACGACGATCATCCGGATCCTCCCACCGTTCTCCTGTTCCCACTCCTCCGCCACGCCGCTCCCACTCCCCCTATCCCAGGCCTTGGCACCCACGCAACAGGAACCGCTCCCCCATCTCCGACCAGGACGACATAGATGTTTACGAAGATATCTCAGGTGATGGGATTATTGACAGTGTAGGTTGGAGTAACATCACCGGCTCCCCTTGCGGATCTGAGTCGGGTTATTTTTGAACCTTTGTCGTAGTCTCAGGGTTAGTGAGGGGGTAATGTTACGATTTCCTTTTTCTTTTCTTACATCGCTCGTCGGTTGACTCGCTCTTGCATTGCATTGACTTCTCACCATCCTTTTGTGGATGCCTTACGCCTAAACCCGGCTTCCACTACTTTGTGCCGCGCATGGCTTACTTCTCTTCTTTGTCATCTCACGGACGTCCCTTTTACTTCATGTGCAACGTGTTGCACAGCCTACTTCCCTTCTACCGCACAGACCACCTACCATTTATATCTGTCTTAGCTTTTCTGCTGAGAACACTGCTTGGTCCATGCGCCGGGTCCCCACGTATTTATACGACGATACTTCCTGTACTTTCCCTCTAACTTGAATCTACTCTATTCTCCCTGGATCCCCAGATCTCTCTGAGTCTTCATACTACTCTTGAGTGTATGCTCTTCGTGTAAACCCCTGGAACGTCTGATGCAACCGATTGTTGCTAAGACTCGCTGCGGAAGCCCCCAGCCTACGTCCTTTGAAGAAGCCCTTCAAGGATCCCCTTGTCCCTTCGTCAACCTTAGAGTCTACGCTTGCCTCTACCCGAGTCAAGCGTAACACGTACCACCCGTCAGGACTGCACATTCTGTGCTGATCCCTCCCATTTTATGGGGAGTTGCCCCCTTGTAGAAGGCTATATCCAGGCTAGGAAGGCCAGCCGAGGTACCAACGGTCGTCTGTACCTTCTGGACAGTCAACACATTCCGTGCATCAGGGCACTCGTTGCCTCCGCGAATGCTTAGACCAGCTACCTGCCTTGGCGCCAGCACCCCCTTCCTCTGTTGTCACTTCTGGCATATTCTTGGTCACCAACTCCACTACCAACGCCATTTTATGTTGGAATTCGTATTCTGTATATGGTACATTGCACCATTCTTACCTTTAGTTTTACTTAGTGACTTACTGAGTATTCTACAGCACTGCCTTTCTACAGGTTATGAGCCCCGGTGCTCCTCAGTAACCCAACTCACTCAAGCCTGAGAAAATGCCTTATTTAACACGAGTCAAGAATGGGAAGAAAATTCTCGTACCGGACCTTATAGACGATGGCCGAAACTGGTCGAATTACCGCAAGAAGCTTTTTGAAGCAGCGGCAGCACAAGATTTACTCGGACTACTCGATGGGACGAAAACGAAGCCCAACGAACCATGGGACCCGTGGCACACAGCCGCGTGGATGCGCGACGACACGGAAGCGCAGTACCTGGTCATTACGACTACCCCACCCACTGTCCACGACCACCTTAGCCTGTCAATGACAGCCCACAAATTCTTTAAGACATTACAAGATTTATTCGAGAAGAAGTCTACTGCTACGACTACAGTACACGACGCGCAGCATAACGACACCACGCCGGTGGCTGCGCGTGCCAGTGATGGAGTCAGGAACAGGTCGGGAAGACAACAGGACAACTCACCAAGTGATGGGACACGTCGCGAACGCGAACGCAAGACCATGGACCAGGATCGAGTAGGACCGAAGAGACGAGTGGGCAAGAAGGGCGAGAAGCCGCGCAGGAGAGTTGAAGAAGGCGCAGTCACAGCGAGAGGACCGGGCACGAAGACCACGGACCTACAGGCTGACGGCGTAGGCCTCGCGACCCCGGCGAGCAGCCCAATGGCAGGTCGGCAGGTCGGCGAGAAGACCGCTGACACCATTCACCCGAACGCGACGAGCGCTGAGCCGACAGAGCCAGCGGACAGGTCGCCGGGACCAGCAGTCGAGCCGGAACCACCACGATGCGAGTCGTACACCATGTCGCACGATAGGACGCCGCCGAGCGAAGACGCATCGGGCGGTGAGGTCCAGGAAGTGGCCGCGAGCCACAAGGTAGCGACGGGTGACGAAGTCGAGGGTGTGGAGACGGACGACGAAGACCATCGAGTGCACGAGCCCATCGACGACGAGAGGAGTCGGGTGGAGACGTCCGAAGACGAGACCATTACGACGACAATCAGCGTGAGCGCACCGAGCGCGTCGTGCGACCACCCAGACGAGGACACTGTGACGACGGACCCAGGTAGACCGTCGAGAGACCCTGCGGGCGCGACGGGCGACGACGAGCGTCGTCCAGACGGACCCGCAGAGCCACCCGACAAGCCTCAAGGCGAGGGAGGGCGAGATGGTGACACGAGGGTCGAGACGGAGGTATCCGAGGCGTCGAGAGCATGCGCAGGGGGTATGGGCGAGCTCAGCGACGAGCCACGCCGACTGACGAAACCCGACGACTCACCTGACGACTCAGTTGAGGGCGCGAAGGTGGGAGAGGTCGAGACGAGCGTGTTGCAGGCGTCGCGAAGCGTCCAGGAGGGTCCGGGCGATGGCGACGATGAAGAAGGTCGGCCAGGTGTGCCGGACGAACCATCCAGCGAGACCGATGTCGAGCAAAACAGAGGCGCCGCGCACGAAGTCGCGGACGCAGTGGCCGACGGCAGGGAAGAGGAAGCGCACCCAGACGTGCAGGTTGAGGTGGAGAGTGTCGAGAGGTGGAGAGATGGTGTGCGAGCGCGCATATACGATCGACGACGAAAGTCGAAGAAAATGGTCAGCGCACCTCACGGGACGATGAAGGCGTACCTGGAGCACCACCTGAGCACCATCCATCATCCACTAACCCAGTCGAGACTACGATACCGCAGAACAAACCCCCGAACGTCGAGCTCGAGGGGGAGAGAAAGGTATCAGCAAGCTGCGACACCGGACTTACCAGCGCCGAGACGGACGCGTCAGGAGCACCTGAGGATGTCGAGAACGACGAGAAGCTGCCGAAGAACCTATGGAACGCGTCAGAACGCGCCAACAAGCCCTTGGAACAGAGAAGTCGAAAAGACTCACCAGAGGGAGCTCCAATCGAGCTAGACGATCCGGGAGACAACGCGGACGTGTCTCCAGCGTCATGGAGCGTCGAGGACATCGGGAAGGTGCCGAAGAAGCTGCGCAAAGCGGCGAAACGCGTTAGGAAACGGTCAGAGTGGACAACTCGGGAGAACTCACCTAGGAGGACTCGAGACAAACCAGACGACCTACACATCTACCAAGAAGGCCCCACAGGTGGCACGAGCGAAGACGGGGGCAAAATGAGCGCGCCGGATCGAGATACCCAGCCAGAAGACTGTGGGGGGGAGCAGGTCGAGTCGAGGGTCGTCGAGGGCGGTTCGGGCCGGCATAAGGTTATAGACCGCGCCGAACTCAATGGGATAGGCCCCGGGAGCGAGAGGAACCAGCGTGTCGGCGATACGAACCTGCCGTGTCGAGATAGATGGCCAGGAGGTCATTCGGGCGAGGAAGTCGAGTCGGGAGACGTCGAGGGCGATCGGGAGCGCCAAAGAGATGGCGAAGGCGACGAGATGGATGGGATACGAGGTGGAATGGACGGCGCAACGAGCGGCGCACGCTGCGAGTCGAAACGGCTCGAAACGCGACCGCTGGCTGAAGACGAAACGGATCAGCACGGACAGAGGAAGCGCACGACAGGTGACGCACCTAGGCCATCCACACCACCCACCATTGATCCCAGACGACCCACCGACCATCCGAACCCACCGCGCCGTCGTGGACGACTGAAAACGCGATCTAGAGAAGTCAGCACCAGCAGGTGGACTCACGAAGTCATCCAAGCGCGTCGAAGCCGAATCGGGCGAATCGGACGCGTCGAACACCTTGTATATGGACTGAAGACGGTTGGGGAGAGTTCCCGAGGCGCGAACCACGAGCATGAAGGCGCTGGAGTCGATCGAGGCCGACCGCGAGCACTGGACAGTACAAGACATTAGCCGAGCCGCGACTTACCATTTTGGGAAACCGCCCGAGCGCAGCGCGTCGCGACCACACGGACTCGTTACAGCGCTTTGCAAATCTCTGTGGAAAACGAATTTTGAAAAGTCGCACCTCGGAGACAACCGGCCAAGGACCCCGGGCGCTGCTGAGTGAGTGACCCGTGCGGTTGAGTAAGCATAATTTGCCGTCCCTACACTCCGGTTCAATTTGCCTACTGCCCACCATGTCTGAGTCTGACCAACCGGCTGAGAGGCAGTATGCCTTTACTGTCGCCCTCACTGTCTACTCTGCACTCAAACAGTCATCCAAGAGCAAGAGTACTACTACCAAGCGACAAGAGAAGTCCATCAAAACCAAGGAGTTGTTTTTCCCGCTCAATAAGGACAACTATATTGAATTCTTAGGAAGCATCCTTGAGAAGCATGGTCAGACTCAGTACAGGGTCTCTAGCAAGCAACGGTTCTTGTTCAAGTTTACTATGCCAAAGACAAAGAGGTATAATTTCCTGTTCCTGTTGTTGTGCTGCAGATTGCCTGGCTCACAAACTTTTTAGCCAGCGCACAAGTGAGGCAATGGATGTTGACAATGAGTCAGACTACAAGGAGATGGTCTGAAAGATTCATGATACTGCTGGTCACCCTGGTGCAGCAACGAAAATTTTGGTTGACATGAAGCACATTGAGAGACTCCCATCCCGTCAGGTGAATGGCCACTCCAGAGATGAAGAATTGAGTGGGTCAGATGATAATGAAGTATTTGATTTTTTTTTACTGTGGCTTGAATGATTTCTAACATGATCTCCAACAAGCCCCCACCATCTCGATCAGATCTCGACACGTGTCTTGCTCGATGGCGCATAAAGCTCACAAAGATCTATGTACAAGAATGATGATGACGGCCACCTTATATATATTGCGCCATTGGGTGCTACTATCCTGCTTACTCCAGCCATGGTACTTGACTGGGCCTGTGCTTTGGTATGTACTTCATACATAAATCCATGCCAAAAAATCTAATTAGTCTGTAGGGGGAAGGCTAGGCAATGTTGAACATGCCACCTAATATTCCCTCATTCGATGCTGCCAACAAGGCACTGTTTCTACACCCAGCACGCAAGGCATAGGCTCAGAAAGCTGCTTTGCAATCCCTGCCATCTTCAAACCCTGCACCAGACATCAACTCGATCACATCAGTCCTCCTCCTTCAGACGCTAGCCAATCTTTCATCTTCTGGAACTCGTAGCCCATCCACTGCCACAGTTCCAACAACTCTGGCTCCGACAATGCCTGTTCATCATGTCCCAGAAAGATCTGCCTCACCTCCAGTTCCATCCCCTTCCAAGCTCATGCGGTTTCTCAGATATGCCGAGACGGAGCTCCACGTCAAGAATGCCACTGCATTTGAGTGGAGACTTGCAGCACAGCACATTGGCCCCGATATCCTTCCTGAAATTGAAGACAAGATACTTGCTATGGAGATTGGGATTCCAGCTGGTGATATAGTCCATCTGAAAAAGGTATCTATCACCTGGTGGAATGGTCCCGAAGCGAAGCGTAAGCGTAGCAACACTGATCAGAGCTCAGCGAGCCAACCAGGGTCACCTATTCATTGAGCCAAGAAAAAGGTTGCTTATGAGAAGAAGTACACTGGTGGTGGTGCCAGCTGCTTCACCGGACCTCCAATGATTCCTGGGGATGGTGACAACGCACCAAGGGACTATGATCTTTGGTATGAGTCTACAGATCACAGTGCCTGGCTTTCTGTTCCGAGAGGATTTATTGTTTGTGAGGATGACGAAGATGAGGATGAGGATGATGGTTTGGATAGTTTCTTCAAGTAATAAATCAATCTCTATATCGTTTACCTGATCGTAATACATTGCTGTTGTTTTGTTCCATCTTGGATTTGTTGCAACAGTGATCATATATTCATTGCAGCAGAAATCTACAAGGCTCTAATTCACAGTACTAAGTCTGTTTCCCCTCCTGCTACACAATGTAACCCGATGCCTGAAAATATCCTTCTGCCTTGTCGGGGGTAATGTTCTGACAAGCATGTGCAATTGTGGTCATTGAAAAGTTGTCAGAGTAATGCCGAAAGTACACCTTGATTGCCAAGAAAGCTTGTTCAATCGGATTGTAGTCAGGAGAATAGGGCAGGAGGAAAATAAGCTTGCAAACTAGCGACAGTTAGTACATGAAGAACAATACATTGATGATGTACAGTGCATGTCTTCAATAAGTGTGCGGACCTCCTCAGTCTTGTGAATACGACAGTTGTCCATGATGATAACACTGCAGGGACTGGGATATGGGTTAGTGAGAAGCATCTGTATCAAAGATAAGTTGATACAGCACATCTGAAACCACAAAGATGTACCACATGTTCCTCCAAAAATCTCACAAAGCGTTGACTGTCGACTGGTCCTTCAATGATATCATATGCAACAATACCATCGAGAGTGATGGCAGGAAGAATGGAGAATCTTGTTCCTCTAACAAAACATCTGTTGACGCAACAGCAAACTCCTCTCGTCGACCAACCATGTTGGCGGGTAGACGTCCACTTATCCTTAGCAGCTTTATCAATGAAAACAAGCATGTTTGGATCCGGCACATCTGCGGCAATGCGATTCATGTATATTGCACATGTCTCTTCATTTCGCTCTGCAGCTGAAGAGGAAACAACCTTCTGGGTAATACAAAGACGTTGAAGTGTTCAAAGAAGATTTGAAAGCGTGGCAAATTTATGATGCTTGGCCCAAAGTTCACACTGAAGTTCATCGAGGTAGATTGTATTGCAATGCTGAACAATGGTGGAGATGAAAGCAATGTTGGCTGACCTGAGGAGTCGACAGCACCCAGTTAAGCGAGAGTATCTGCTCGGGTTGGTGATGGTGCCATATTTTGAGTACAAAGAGAGCATCTTGTAAACGAGTGATTTCTTGATGCCTAATATGTGACAGATATCCTTGACGCTATGGTTGTCATCATACAAGAGCAGGATTTGGGCTTTGACGTTGGGAGGCATGATACGGTAGGGCCCCGGCATGAAGGTGGTGGTGTGGTACAAAATGAACTGGCGTACGTGAGCCACCCACTCAGCTGCGCCCAGGGTCCTTTCCCGGCTGTCTCTGAGGTGCGACTTTTCAAAATTCATTTTCCACAGAGATTTGCAAAGCACTGTAATATGGACACAAATTCATTCGTTTATCAATACAATGGTATACATTCATTTGATTTTATCTTTTATCCATTAGGACAAACACTTAAACATAGTTTCTTAGCCTCTTATGTTTGAGGGGGAGTGTTGGAATTCATATTCCGTATATGGTAGTTACTGCTTACTTAAGCATAGCTACATCGCACCATTCTTACCTTTAGTTTTCCTTAGTGACTTACTGAGTATTCTACAGCACCACCTTTCTACATTTTAGACATTGAACCTTCAGTCTTCATGGCTCCTGTTGATCAGGATTCGGATGAAGAGTTGGACCCTGCTCTTGCTGATCCTGATTTGCAGGCATACATCACCAGTGCTTGGGCCGCTTTCCAGGCTGATAGGAAGGACAAAGGGAAGCAAGTCTGATTCGACAGCATTGAGCTGCCAGCTCAAAAGACCGGTCGTCCAGGCCCTTAGGCTGCATTGGTAGCCAAGGAAGTCATCTTGCTGGCGATAGAGGCCATGTGGTCTAAGTTGGTGACTCCTCCAAAGGTCCCTACTCCAGTAGCAAACAGACCCCTCTCTTCAACATCACCATCTACCTCCAATCTGTTCCGAACTGATTCCGCTAACACCTCCTCCTCCTTCAACCCCCAAGAACAATTTAAATATTCATTCCCTCTCGAAGACGAGACTGCTCCAAAGCACCTCTTAGATCAAGTTCTCACAACCACCATGCCAGTTCCGGTTTGAGAGCTCATTGCAGTGGCTCCCAAAGTCCACAAGCAACTCAAGGACTTATCAACAGCAAAGTGTATCCCTGTCTCCACTAACACTGTACAGGTCAATGAGCTCACCGGATGTAACCCTGGCGAGGTAACCCGAGCCTTTGATGACCATGTGCACCGAAGTGATGACGGGCTAATTGTGGTGCACCACTCAGTGCCGCTTCAGTCTCTTGAAGCAAAGATTGTCGGAACCGGTCGGTCTATCCTCGGAGTCCTTGACTCGGGCTCTGAGATAGTCGCCATGCCCAAGCGGGTGTAGGAAGACCTGGGTCTACTGGTTCGGTCTGACCATGTAATGACGATGTCTAACGCCAACACCAGTACTGAGTCTACCCTCGGCGTTGTTGAAAATCTCTCCCTGGACTTTGGTGCCAGCGAGATTTGCTTACAGGTCCAGGTAGTCCCGAGAGCTAATTTTGACTTATTGCTCGGCTGACCCTTCCATTGTTTACTCAGCGCTTCTACTGAAGACTTTCTGGACAGCTCTCAGACTATCACACTTTGTGACCCCAACTTGGGAAAGGCATACAAGTTACCCACTCAAGCTTGGATCGAAGGATGTCTGCATTGCCGGCGCAGACTATTCTATTCTAGCCACCAGTCTGTCGTTGAAATGGGTTTTTAGACATCGATGATCTGCCGAAAGGTCAGGGAGAGCCCCATTTGAACTATTCTCCCACCTTGTCCGCTTTCTTTTCCGTTTCGGCATCATTAGACTGGGGGCCGCTCTCAGCCCCGAATCTATCTCACTATGCACTGCCCTCAGCATATCCATTTCTCTCTTCTACTCAATCAGTTCTCTCTCCATCTCATGTTTCTGCCCTTCTTGATACCTATTACTTTGATTTTACTTCTCACTCACTCGCTTACAAGCCCGTAGCCAAAAAGGTCCGCCCGGTACTGGCTCCTCTTGAGGAGGAGTACTGTGTACTCCGCCGGTTACCTGACAACCCTCTGGCTGGTCTTATAACCTTACTGACTAGCCCCCGGACTTCGTTCCCAGTCAAAGATTCATACAGGAATGTGCTGATGCACTTGACCTTGACCCGGCCAAATGGTCAAGCTAGTCCAGTGGATGGTTCTCAATCATGAGACCGCTTTCACATGGACTGCTACCAAGTGCAGCCGATTAGACGATCGGTACTTTCCACCGGTCAAGATACCTACCATCCCCTATACACCATGGATACTCCGAAACATTTCCATCCCACCTTCGTCCTGGGATCAAGCCATACAGATTATCAAAGACCGTATCGCCTCTGGTGTGTATGAACCATCTGCCACAGCATACCGGTCATGCTGGTTCTGTGTGCTCAAACAGGATGGTAAGACACTTTGGCTTGTGCACGACCTTCAGCCCCTCAATGCTGTCACCATCCGGGATTCTTTGGTCCCTCCCTTCATGGAGCACCTAGCTGAGTCGTTCAGCAGGTACGCGGTCTACGGCATGATGGACTTATTTGCTGGATACAGTATAACCAATGTCTGTTACATGTGAACTCCTGGGATATGACTATGTTTAATAGTCCGCTCGGACCGCATCATCTTACTACTCTACTGATGGGACATACTAATGCTGTCCAGATTTACCAGGCCGATATGGCATTCATTCTTCAGGACAAGATACCACACTATACCATGCCGTTCATCGATGACCTGCCAGTGAAGTCCAAGACGTCCCGGTACCAAAGACCGGACAGCTCGTACAAGACAATACCGGAGAACCCAGGCATTAGGTTATTTATCTGGAAACATCTCACCATCGTCCACAGAGTCCTCCAACACCTCCAAAATGTTAATGCAACTGTTTCAGCTAAGAAATTCATTCTTGCCACTCTGGACGCCACCATTGTCGGTCACAAGTGCACCTCTGAAGGTTGGGTTCTGCACGAGGCTAAAATCCAGTAGATCAGGGATTGGCCGGAATATGAGAATATTATGCAAGTTTGTGGGTTCTTAGGGACCTGTGGTGTGCTCCAGATTTTTATTTGAAATTTCACTGCTGTCACTAGACCGCTAGTCGGACTGACATGAAAGGGTATTCCCTTCGAGTGGGGTGAGGCCCAGTGTGCTGCAATGATTCGTCTGAAGGACAAAATCATTCAGTCTCCGGCACTCCGGCACTTGGACTATGAGTCCAGCTGAGAGGTTGTACTTGCTGTAGACACCTCGGTCATCGCAGTCGGTTTCATTCTGTCACAGGAAGGGGAGGATGGCAAGCGCTATCCAAACAGTTTTGGCTCTATCAGCCTCACAAGCATAGAAAGCCAGTATTCCCAGGCTAAGCTCAAGCTGTACGGACTGTTCTGCTCTCTTCAAGCAGTCCGGGTATTCATCTTTGGAGTCACTAAGCTTGTTGTAGAAATGGATGCCAAATACGTGAAAGGCATGATTAACAACCCTGATCTGCAGCTGAACGTGACCATCAATCAGTGGATCTCCAGTATACTATTATTTCATTTTGAACTTTGTCGCATTTCCGCAGACCAACAGACCAGTCCTGATGGACTATTGTGTTGGCCACCCTCAGATGACAATCCTTCAGATACGGATGATTTCGAGGATTGGTTGGACAATTCTTACTCTTTTTGTGTTACCTTACTCAATGATCAGTTATTGCCTGATTCGCTTGATCTGAGGCTTTCTCGAGACTTGTGCTCAACCAGCTGACCTTTCTGACACAGAGTTTCACTTGTTCATTAACTCAGCGATGAAATTCTTTCTTCTCCATGGCAGCCTATGGCACCGAGAACCGCATGGTTGCCACCAGTTGGTAGTACCTGAACACCATCATTTCAGACTAATCAAGGAGGCTCACGATGACCTCGGGCACAAAGGTGTCTTTACAGTCCGGACCCGGCTTCTACTCCACTTCTGGTGGCTGATGCTGGTTGAAGATGTCAAGTGGTTCGTCCGAACCTGTCACAAGTGCCAACTTTGCCAGACTTGTCAATTACATATTCCTCCTACCATGCTGGTTATCGGTGGCTTGTTTCGCAAGGTTCACCTAGACACAATGGTCATGCCTCAGTCTGCCGGTTATTGGTATATGTATTGTTCAAGCTCGCTGTGCATTGACCGCTTACCCCGAGTGGCGGATGTTGTGTTCCAAGAACGCCTCTGCCCTCGCTTCCTTTATTTTTGAAGATGTTCTCTGTCGTTGGGGCACTTTGGCCAAGATTGTCACTGACAACGGCCCCACCTTTGTTCAGGCTCTCAATGTCCTCACCAACCGATACAATATTCGGCATATATGCATCTCCCCCTATAACTCCCAGGCTAACGGTGTGGTCGAGCGGCGTCACCTTGATGTCCAGGAGGCCATCATCAAAAGCACCCCAGGGGGGGAGTCCCGCCAGCACACCGCCGCTCACTCAGTCTTTTGGGCCGAGCACATCACCAACCGTGCTTCGGTCTGCTGGTTTGTCTCCATACTTTATGGTTCACGGCATCGAGCCATTATTTCCTTTTGATCTCGCTGAAGCAACATTTCTCATTCCTCCTCCAGATACCAAACCCCTCTCCTCATCTGGACTGATCACTTGGAGAGCCCGCCAGCTCCAAAAGCATCAGGAGAACCTGGAGTCAATCTGTGAGTGTGTCCTAAAGGCCTGGTTCAAGTCTGTTAAGCACTTCGAGGCTGCTTTCAAGAACTGGATCAAGGACTTTGACTTTCAGGCAGGTAGCCTGGTCTTAGTCCGAAATACCCAAATTGAGAAGGAGCTCAACCTGTTACGATTCTTTCTTTTTCTCAACTCGCTCGTCTCTTGACTTGCTTGTTATGTCTTCGCACTGTTCCTCTGGAACGACCTCTGCCTAAACACAGCTTCCTTCCTCCATGCTGTGCATGGCTCCCTTATTCCATTTCCACTTACCCTTTATGGACATCTTCTATCTTTCATGCATTGCCTTAATGCAGCCTCACCCTCCCTATCGCACAGCCCAGCTTTCCCTTTATATCCATCTTGGCTTTAGTACTACAAACACTGCTTGGTCCGTGTGCAGCATACCCATCTATTTAAACAATGATGTTTCATGTATTCTCGCTAACTTGGATCTCTCTAAGTCCTTGCACTACTTCTGAGTGCGCACTCCATCGTACCTTCATCTTTGAACTCCCTATGCAATCAATTGTTGCCAGGAGTAGTTGAGGAAGCCCCCGACATCCTTGTATCCTTGAAAAAGTCCTTCAAGAATCTTCGACCCTTGATCTTTCAAGTCTATGTTTGCCTCTACCTGAGTCAAGCATAACACAACCAAAAGACGAAGCCTCGGTACTTATGTATGTGGTCCTTCGCCAGACTACCAGCAGGTCATACCTATTGGCGGAGTTGGATGGAGCAGTATCCAGATTGCGCTACACTGCCTTTCGGCTTATCCCCTACTATTCTCGCCTTTCGTCTGTTATTCATATCACTGAGCTCACAGATATGGATGATGAAAACCTGGATATGCTGGCAGGAGAAGACGTGGAAGAGCCTGACAAAGAAGACCGAGACTCTTATGAGTCAGACTAGTCCGGGCATATATCACCGAAGACCGACACTCATAATTTTTTCTCATCATACTATAATCTCTGTTCCACCCCGGGATTAGACTGGTGACTCTCATCTACCTCCTATATCTCTCACTGAAAAACTGTCATCACAGACTGTCCATGTCCCTTCTACTATATACCGAAAGCCAGACATCAAAATATCCTGTTTCTCTCTCTCATCACCTGCTCCATATGTCTCTCTGAAAACTCATACTGAACACCTTCCCTTTCTAATGTGTGATGGGACATACACCTATTTATGCCTTATAGACCGAACATACTGAACACCGACATTTAGACCGAACGAAGACCAGCAGGCATAGAGGCGCAAAGAAGACTAAAGAACACAAGATGGGGGGTACCCCACACACTGGATGTTGATTTTGTTTAACCTTGCTCATTCGACCCCCTTTTTACGATATTTCATCCCTTATTCCTTGTTTTTCTCTCTTTTTCTTTTTTGCACCGATATACCGAAACCCAATTTGTTTAAGTGTACATTACATTTTTTTTGACTCAAACTAGCGGAGGACAGAAGGGAGGAAGCTATCTACAGGTCCATGTCCTTGAGGGCCTCCACCATCTCACCCACCTCCGACATAACCACCACGTGCTCAACCTCCAACTCCTTCACCTTTGCCCGGATCTGGAAGAGCCGGGAGTGGAGGTGGTTGAGACGGTGTGCCAGCGCGTCCCGGGTCTTCCTCACCTCTGACTTGCCACTGGTCCTCTTTGGCACTGCACGCACCTTCCCCTTCAATTGGGCCGAGGTTATCTCCCCCTCATCCTTGCTCTCCTTGTTGACCTCGATGGGCAAGGCAGCCCATTTGCTGGGGCCGGCCTTGGCCGATGGCCAAACCATCCTTCCATCTGTCGAACCGGTGAGTCAGGGCTGGGAAGACTGAGAGGGGGGACTTACTTTTTGTCATCTTGACGACGACTGCTGCCACTGCTGCCCCCGAGCTCCCCACTGCTTCGGTGGGCTTCTTCTGCATGTGCCGTCCTTGCACCAAGCTGTAGCGCAGCTTGGCCAACTTACATTGGGTGCAAGCCATGCTGGTCCTATACACACACTCGGCCGCAACCCCCACCTTCTTGCAGGTGTCGCATACGCCTTTGGTGCCAACCAATCATACCACCGGCACTGAGACCTTCCACTTGATGGTGGCAGACTCGGCTGCCACACCCTCCTCGTCCTGTTCCCGAATCCTCTGGATGCTTGTTAGCCCAGTTTGACAGACTGATGGCATCACTACTCACCTTGCATGCAGATGAGGCGACTGACACCGCCTCAGACGACGACCCCCTCTCGTCTCCACAGTGGATACCACCGCCTGCTCCACCTCCTCTACCTCCATCACCGACGCCTGGGACGCCAGCCTCATCACCACCCTCCCCACCCATTCGGCCTGCACGCACTCGGCCTCCATGACCACGACCGTGAATTGGTTGTCAATGTCAGTGTCGATGCCAAGCTTGCCAACCTCGCAATGGTGTCTCTCCCACACGTCCTACCCAAACTTTGCATCAGCTGCCACTATCATTGGATACAATTGGCTTACCATTGCCTTGCTGAATGCCTCCACCCAGATCTCCTGGTCCTTGGCCAGCTCATCCTTATCATTGGGAACTGACCTTGCAAGCCCTTTGAGCTGCTTGGTGGCTTGACGGAAACTACACCAGGCATTGAGGTGCAGTATGGAGCCGGCGTCAGTCATGGCACAGAATTTGTTGATGCAGGATTGAAATTGGGATATAATGGTTGGAGGGTGAGAAGTGAGGAAGAAAAATGTGATGCACATCAGACTATATACCTGGTCACATGCTTTCGGACTCCGCATTGTTCTTTTCTTGGCATGGATCCTTTTCTGACTGGGGACAGTCAGAAGCCAAGTCCCCTGCGGATGTAGAGACTCATACATCTCTATGCTTATATTCCACCCCTTTTATCTTTCACCTGACTGCCTTACTGTTATCCCTTCACTCCAAACTCCTTTTTAGTTGCTAAGACTGGTCTTGGTTTATACTGGACCATGCCGAGCACATCTGAACTACTCAGTTTACATTAGTACGTTACTCCTTCACTTTCTATCGGTACCATTGGCCTCTAATTGGTCTTTCCGGTGCCGAAAGCATCTGGTTAGAGACATCGGTCTTGGGCCCGGTACCTGACCCCTTTTACTCGTTTCCTTTGGACTTGACAGCTATCTTGAGTTTGACAGTCTCAGGTATACCCAGACTATAAAGCCTTGTACTTAGGAATTGAAACACACTTTTGGTTGGATTCACAAACTGTTCGAACCACTTGTCCCTCGTACCATTCACCATCTACTGCACCGTTCACCGTCACTGTCACTGTACCCCGCTCTCACTCCCTTCATCTTGTGCACCTCAGACTTCTGGTCTCATGCTCCAGTTGCCCCCAGACTATCCTCTACACTTTATCCTTCAGCCTTGGACTTTCTTCTGTCTCGTCCCTTACCTTGAGTCCCTTTAGGGGTGAAGCATCTCGCCTTGCCTCTTCCCTTTAATGGCCCAGGGCAAGTGTGTCTTACACCCTTAGTCCTCCCAGCCGTTCTATCCTCTTTACTGTACATTGGGCTATTCCTCCGACGTCAAGGAACAAGGTAGTGGAGAATTGGATTACTCCCTTGGAGTTGATGGAGTTGTCTGCATTCCATGCTTGGATCGGGGTTTTCAGGTGCTGGGTAGGAAGTTTGTATTTCCTAACAAATCCCCAATCAATGCAAGAGATACTTGCCCTGCTATCTATAAGGGCTTGGGTGTCAATGGCTTTCATCGTGTGCGAAGGGGTGATGAGTTGGACTGGGATTTGCATAGTAGATGAGGACTTTACAACTACATTTGCACAAGAAACAAAGAGAAGGGTTTGCATTGGGGAACTCTTTCTGTCTAAAAATCCAAAGGTTTGAAAGAAATCTTTCACACCACCACCTCTTCTTCATCTTCATCTATCTCCTCTAGTTTGGGAAGTTCTTTACTGATAACCTTTTTCTGGGAGAAGGTCGTACAAGTGGTACTTGAATGTCCAGGTTTGCAGCAGCAAAAGCAGAGCTTCTTCTCAATGCATCATTTGCATTCTTCTGGAATGAGTTTGGAGACTTTGATAGTGTCAACGACCATAGCATCAGGGTCGTGGGTCTTGGAGGTTGAGGGGTTGGAGAACAAGTGGTACATTTGGTGGGACGTTTTCGAGTTCCGTCTGGCAATGTCATCAGCTTGCTCCCATTGAATTTGGAACACAATAGCCTTCTTATACCAATCATCTATGGTAGAAGGGACAGTGTCCATGGACATGATGCAGTGCATCAAGGGGGGTGGAATTCCTGTGGAGAAGTATCCAATCAGGATGTTGGTATCAGAGATGTTGGCAAGGGCGACTTGGTTCTTGAAGGTAGAGACATACTCTATGAGCAAGGGGGAATACAAGTTGTTCTTTGCATTCTTTTGCATGCGTCTGGTGGATAACCAAGAAATGGTGTTTCTGGTGACGTCATGGTATTTGAATGCAGTGTTAAACTTTGTGATGAAATTAGCAAAAGTTCCTAGGGTAAATGAGGTGCCAGAGATGGCACTCTGGCAGAAGATGGAGGTCCAGGTAAGGGCAGATCCCTTGGTCATGTAGGACAGGGTGAAGGCAATCTGTTTCTCGTCTGTATCATAGACAGCCTTGTTGACAAGGAGATAGAACTGCACGGCATGTAGCCAGTGCATGGATTTTTCATAGGAACCGTCAAATGTTTCGGGAATGCCAATGTGAAGTTTGGTGGATTTCATCGACATGGGTGGGGCAGGAGGGAATTGGGAGAGGAGCGGTGGTGGTGGTGGTAGAAGAGGGACAAGAGGGGTAACAACAACGGGGGTAGGGGACGGTGGAGTGGGGAACCTGGGGATAGAGAGGGCAGCAGAAAGGTGGTGGGAAAGTACGCGAATTTCATCTTCTTTCTGGATAGTTGAAAGAGTGATGTCAGGGTCAAGGATTTCTTCTTCCTCAGTATCTGAGTGAGAAGCTTCCGAGGGGGACTTGGTGGGCAAGGGTTCTCGTGGTTGCAGTAAAAACCAGCAAGGGTTTCGAGTGGATTGTTGAGCAATGGTGGGAGACTATAACAATGATAGCTCCAGCAAGAAGAACTTTAATCTTTTGTTATGCTTGACTTGGATAGAGGTACAGTAAGCATAGACTTGAAAAGACAAGGGGACAAGGGTTCTTGAAGGGCGTCTTCAAGAGAAAGGGGTGTCGGGGGCTTCCGCAACAACTTCTAGCAACAATCAGTTGCTTGTTCCTGTTCAAGGATGAAGGTTCAAAGAAGCGTGTACTCAAAAGTAACACAAAGACTTAGAGAGATCCAGGTGACAAGGGAGAATCAAGTAGATTAAAGTTAGGAAATGTACATGATGTATCGTCGAGTTATATAGTGGAGACACAGTGCATGGACCAAGCAGTGTTCGTAGCGAAAGAGCTAAGGCAGATATAAAGGGAAGGCTAAGGTGTGTGATAGGTGGAATGAGGCTGCGCTGAGGTAATGCATGAAGGGAAGAAGACGTCCATAAAGGGAAAGTGGAAACAGAATAATGGAACCATGTGCAGCATGTAGGAAAGAAACTGCATTTAGGTGGATGGTGTTCCAGAGGAATGGTGCAAAAAGATACAGAGTGAGTTCAAAGATGAAAAACATGTAAAAGAAAAGAATTGTAACAGAGAGGACTCAGAAAATACTATGTACTGAGACACAAATCTGCCCTTCCTAGGGGCTCCTCTAAAGGCAGCAAGGAAAATGAAAAAGAAATCTTAGGTAATGACCCAAGGCACCACTTAACACTGTGGATCGTGTATACAGAGAGATAAATGAGTAAGAGGAGTGGGGGGACAGAGGGAGAGAGGGACAGATGAGGGGCAGAGGAAGAGGTGAGGTTGGGGAGTGGGCCTGTGTTATGGGCATTTGGGCAGAAGTACCATTTGTGTTACAGTATGCGAGAAGGCCCAAATTGGAAAAACCACATGGTTTGGCATTAGCTGACATAAGCGGCATAAGTGGCATAGGTGTCACATAAGTCACATTTTTTTCAGCGCTAGTTAGTTATATGATGATGGTATGTAAGGTGGGGACCTGTGAAGGGCATGCAACAGCGACAGTGTGCAACGAGGGAGTGCAATGGCGATGGCATGTGAGGGTGTGGGCATGGAACAAGGGCAAGCGCCAAGGTGGGGAGGGCGAGGGCTTGCAAAGGGCGTGCAAGTGCAAGGGTGAGGAATGAGTTTGGGAGGGTGAGCAACGAGGTTCACCGTCATTGCACGCCCTTGCCATCATCCACAAGGTGAAGGTAACAGCATGGGAGGGCGAGGGTGGGGGAGGGCGGCAAGGGCAAGGGCATGCAAAGGACACATGAGGGCACGGGCAAGGGCAAGGGCAAGGGCAAGGGCAAGGGTGAATGAGTTTGGGAGGTCAAGTGACGAAGCTCGCTGTCGTCCGCTGAGGCGAAGATGACGGTGTGCGAGGGTAACAGTGATGGCGCAAGGACAAGGGTGAGGGCAAGCGAGGTGGGAGGGTGTGGCGACAATGGTGAGGGTGATTGCCGAGGGCACGTGAGATGTGACGAACCTATGTTTTTTTTCTGTCACATTGTTGGAGGGTGGGGCGGTGAGCTCTCAGCTGGTGGCCGTTGGGGGCTTTGAGAAATATTCATTTTCAGCAGAAGTATATTTTTAAAATTATCTTCGTTAGATATGTAGTCTCAAGCCATTCTGGGAAGCACTTACTAGTGTTAGGATCTTCCGTGCTACAGAACGCCTGGAGACTTTTACCTGAGTACTCTTGGATCGAGTCACTCATGTCACACTTTAAATCCAAATTTGGGTAGCACTTTGCCTGTTTTGGTTGATGCCATGACACTATCATCCCATTTTGGATTAAATCATAAAAATTAAACTCACATAGGATCTGCTAAGTGCCCTCACTACTGTCAATCCTCTTGACGAGCTGCTGGATGGTTCTATCATATGATATCTAATACCTGATGGACCATGTTCCATCCTTTAATACCTCCTACACCATATCATGAAAAGTCATATGCATACCTTTCGTCCCAACAAACCAAAACACCAAGATACTGCTCCAAGACCACTCAACATGCTCTCTCTGCAATTTGTGAGGCATGAATAGGTTGTAAACCATATCCATGGCAATTAAACTGTGTAGAGGCCTTAATTCTCAGCATAGACTGCATTATTCTTGCAGGGACAGGCTTTGAAAAGACCCTCCCATTCATGATCCCCTCGCTCCTACATCCTGACAAGGTCACTATAGTAATATCACCATTAAATGCCCTCAAGGAGGACCAGGTACATACCTTGGGCTTGTTTATATGTAACTGCTGCTCACCAATGCTATAGACATGCCACTTTTGACAAGCAGGCCTGAAGGCTGCAGTTGTCAATCATGAGACATTTGACAACAAACTCTATGAGGTACGAACCTATCGTTTAATTGTACCAATCCACTGAAGCCAGGTATAGGAATTGAAGAATATGAGTTATCAAGTGATATTCACGTCTCCTAAGATGGCACCCAAGAATAATCAGTTCAATTCGCTGCTAGCAATGCCGGCGTACCATAAGTGTATGATGGGCATCATTATTGATGAGGCACATTGCATTTCGCAATGGGGCAGTGACTTCTGACCTGCATACAGTGAATTAGACAAACTGTGGTCGTTTGTCCCACTCAACATACCAATATATGCCATGTCTACTACAATAAGCCTGTCCGTCCTCAGCGAGATCTGCCACATTCTACACATCAATCCAGTCGAGTCATTTTATCTCAACCTAGGAAATGATCGGTCAAATGTTACACAAGAATGCAGAGTTATACCAAATACTATGGATATGAGTGCTCTGGATTTTGTTTACGAAGGCACAGAGAGTGTGGACAATCTTCCATGCACCCTGATTTTCATCAATAAAGTTCTAGATGGTCAGCTCGTATGGAGAAGGTCCTAGGAAATACATACTTCCTATACACCTTCGACAGAGTGTGGACTACTTGAACACTCGATGATCATCACAGTCAAAGAAACTGGTACTGCAACATTTCCAAGAAGGCCAGACCAGAGTCCCCATCATTACAGAAATTGGCAGCATGGTATGTTGACATCTGTATCACCATCAGCAATGATAAACAACTTTTTAGGGCTTGAACATCCCCGATATTACACTTGCTGTCCAATTTGGTGTGCCACTGTCTTTGACCATATGGTTACAGCAGGCAGGTCGTGCGGGTCGGTCTTCTCACATACAAGTGCAGGCGATTTTGTTAATCGAGTCATCTGCCCTGCAACATGTGGGTGCCACTGTAGCAGAAATTGTTGATGGTGACATTGGTGAGAACAATGAAAATGAAGAAGAGTGTGTGGCCTACCGAAAGAAAGTAGAGCCAGCATTGTGTGAGTGGGTTGAAACAGAAGACTGCTGGTAGGATATTGCTGATAAGTTCTTTGATAACCCCCCTGGCCGTTCCTGTGAGTTGACTACGATCTTCCCACACTACTGAGTGTAACACCCCACCTTCCAGCACCTACTGGGCAGTGCTGCGACAACTGCACACACAAAGCAATGCCGCCTACATGCCACCCTCCTTCTGATGGTCTCACCACACAAATGACTACCCTGATAAACAACACCTTGAAAGACAAGCCCAGCAAACACCCCAATGCTTCAGGAAAATGGCCAATGGGAGGGGGGACTCACGAAGGGACTCATAGGGCTGGCAAACACCTTCATCATGTTTGTTAGGCTTTATTTCTATGGTGCACTGACACCCGTAAACGAGACTACCCCTACTCCTGCTTCACCGGAATCACATTACTTCCAGATGGCCCTCTCACCACCATTGCTTCCAATTGTCGCCTGAAGGTACTCGACAACTTGCAAGTGACACTGGGTACTTCATGGGCTTTTGTTGATGCTTACGACAAAGAGGTTCTAGCGCTGGTAAAGAAGATACAGTGACTCCAAAAACCCTTTCCATACTAACCTCAACGGTGGTGCGCGCAGCGCACCACCAAACACCGTGGGAATCGCGCTTAGCCTTGGTGGAGTTAAAGATAGAAGGTACTCTTGGCTACAAGATCGCCCCCTGGGCCACGTGATTTGGTTCACACGCTGCTAAGATATGGCCAATCCAAAACAGTAATATCATGGAAAGGGTTTTTTCACTTTTGAAATACAAAGGGTATTTGGATATTATTAGTACTTGGTATAG